>PVJS01006035.1:0-61608 GCA_004027185.1 Glis glis | reverse complement strand
CCCTCCCCTCCTCTCCTCTCTTCCTCCTATTCCTCCTCCTCTTCCTCTTCCTGCTCTTTTTCTTATTTTTCTTCTTCTTCCTCTTCCTCCTTCTCCTCTTCCTTCTTCTTCTTTTTCTTCCTCCTCCTCCTCCTCCACCACCTCCTCCACCTCCTCCACCTTCTTCTTCTTCTTCTTCTTCTTCTTCTTCTTCTTCTTCTTCTTGTCTCTCTCTCTCTCTCTCTCTCTCTCTCTCTCTCTCCTCTAGCCTCCATGATGTGAGAGTGAAGCCTCATGCTCTCCCTCTCTCCACTTCCTGCCACCATGCCCTGAGATCCACATTCCCCAGCCTTACATGGACTGAACCCCAAAATCTCCAAGGAAAACTGTGAGTATATATCTTCCATCCTGTAAGTTATGTGGTCAGGTCTTTGATTATAGCAGTGAGAATGTGAAGACGGGGGATAGAGTAACATTACCATGGAGACACTTCACAAGCACTCAGCCAGCTGATCAGGTCAATACCAGCACTCATCAGTCACGTCAATGGTGCGTGGTTGATAGGATGTGATGGAAATGGCACTTAGCTTCTGTGTGCAATTTCCCTGAAACCCAAAACCACAGTGTAATCATGAGGAACAAATCACACAGGTCCCAGTCAAGGGACGTTCTATGAAATACCTGACCAGCGACCCTCCAAAGTGTCTAAGTCATCAAAACCCAAGAAAATTCAAGAACTACTGCAGCCAAAGGAACCCAAGGAGACACAACTGTTACATGTAATATGATGTCCTAGATGGGCTCCTAGAACAGAACAAGGACATTAGTAAAGACTAAAGAAATGCAAATTTAATTATGGATTTGTAGGTAACAGTAATATAGGTATTGGTTCATTAAAGTGACAGATGTGTCATCCTAATAGGAGAAGTTGGGTATGGAGTGTTTGAGGAATCTGTATTATTTTTGCAACTTCTCTGAAATTTTAAATATAAACTAAAGTAAAATTTTATTAAAAAGAAAAAATTAATAGGATGGTGCTTTAAAACTGCAAAATATGTAACTTCAAATTTAACTAAAATAACAATATACAAAAGCATACATAACTTTTTCTAAATTGCTATTATTTTCATGAACATGTATATTTTATAATCATTAATACCATGTGATATTCCATTGAAAATGGCTGTGCATTATATATTTATATGTTTACCTATTATTAAACTGATGCCAAATATAGGAAAATCATTTTTAACAATGAGCACATCTATCTCTATATATGTTTCTTTATTTGTTTTGTGGTACTGGGCATTGAACCCAAAGAGGTTCTACCTCTGAGCTACACCCTCAACCTCTTTTATGTTTTATTTTGAAATGGTCTTGCTAAGTTACCATGCTAGTCTCAAACCTGCAATCCTCCTGTCTCAGTCTCCTAAGTACTGAGATAACAGGCACGCACCACCATGCCTGGCAACATTTTTTAATAGATCTATTGTTTCATTTGATTTTGTATATAACATTTAAAATCCCGAGTCTGAATTTTAACTTGGTAAAAGTTTATACTGTTCTCTTACCATAGTCCTTAAAAGGTTTGGAGCTCACCAGTAAGCCCTAGTGCTCTTTCTAGCTCTAAAATGTGATTTCTGTCACTACCCTGACAAATGAGCCTGTAATAAAAGTTAAACCCATAACATGATTCTCAAAATTGCCTTTGCCAGGACAGTGGAAGTGTACTAAGGCTTCTCAATTCAATGTGACTAGAAGCCTGAAGCTACACTTGGGGCTAGAGTAGTATTAAGTTCTGCTATTGTTATATCAATTAGAATGATCTATTTCAATCTAATGTGTGTGTGTTGGGAAGAAGATAGAAAAGCAAGTAAAAAAGAGTGGATCCCTGTTCAATGATAAACATAGCAACATATAAAAGGCCAATTATGCAAGAATTATAAAAGGCTTTCATAAACATGGAAATTCCAGATTCTTCTAGAGTCCTTTCCATTTATCCCAGAGAGAAGAAACATTCCATTTCATTCTGAGCATCACTTTATACTTGGCAGCAAGCTCTTCACTTCTGGTACTCTCCTCAATTCCTCAGGTATGAGCTCCATTCATCTAATGATTGTCTCTTAAACAGCTTTGATGATAGGGTAGTAGCTGTAACAGTCTTGCTCCTTATACTCCATTAATGTGTATACAATGAATGCATTCTTAAAGGATCTAAGTGAAAGACAGAAAGAAGTGAGAGAGAGAGACCCAGAGAGGGAGGGAGGAAGGGAGGGAGAGAGGGAGGGAGGGAGGGAGGGAGGGAGAGAGAGAGAGAGAGAAAGAAAGAAAGAGACAGCACATTTACTGGATAAATATTTGCAAGGGTAAAAACTTACAAGATAACTAAAGCTGTTCATTCAAATTGAACTTCCCTAAAGCAAAAGTAACTTTTAACTTGGCAATTAGAATTTAGGTCTGTGGGGAGGGGGTGAATTTTTACGATCACTAATTCAAAGGAAACTACAGAGAAAATCCTAATACCTCTGTGTCCACATTTGTGTGTATGTTTTCTTCTCTTAAATTCTGTTATTCCTTTGAAGTGCTTCTAGCTGGGTGCAGCCATTTTTTTTTTTTTTTTTTTGCAAAAAGACAGCAGAGGAAGAAGCAGCATTTATGAAATAACCAGTATATTAGGGAAATATTTTAGAATCTCTATACTTACTACCATTAAAATAGATTAAATTAATGGTTAAGATGTAGATTGCCATGTAATTCCAAGTGTTTTAATTATGAGATTTTGAAGATGAACATCTGGAATATTCTGTACTGATATTTGCTTTGCACCTGTCTTAGAATTATAGAAAAAAATGTTAAGAATTTCCTAAAATGACAAGTATAACTTCTTGGTCTTGGAGTAAAACAAACTATATTTACATTAGACTGATCTCCTAATGTCTTGCCCTTGAGAAAGATGCCACATAAAATTTAGTGACCAACCAATATGTCTGCCTACTTTAACATTTCACCTGAGAAAAGGAATCTTTAGTATAATAACTTCAGGGCATTTATACATCTCTCTATGCTCACGAAGAAAACAATCCTGTCGTGAAAACACCAGCATTTCTCCATAATCGTTTGGGGTCCTTGAATTTACCTTTGGAAAAAAAATCTCATTTAAATGCTAAGCAGCTCTGCCCTTACTCAGTTTGTATCTTTTAATAGAATCATTTTGAAAGATGAAGAATCGGATTAGATAAGAAGAACACAGATTTGGGGTGAGCGGCTACATGTGCTTGTCCGTTGAGTCTGTTTGCATGACAACTGTCATGGATTCTTTGTGCAAGCACTTTAGCTATAAATTGCAGATGTTTTAAAACTATGGTTAGTCACTAGGAAATGCACATTGTAACTTTTCTTATATCAATCAGTGCCGTTAATGCAAGAAGGATTAGTCTTCTTATCTTAAGTTCATATTCATATATTTTTATATATATAAATATAAGAAATTTACATAATTAGAGCATATGTGTAAACTCTTTTATTTATAGGCTGACTTTTTAATAAAGTAATGTCTTATATAATAAAGACAAATGCTTATGAGATAGCTTGTAGAACTGAGGTGATGTTGTCACCCTACTCTTTGGCTCAGAACAATGTGCTTTTAGATGCTCAAATACTAACAACACTGAAAATGTTGCCATCTCTCAAGAATCATGTATTTATTACCTACTGCACTACTCAAAGGTATGGAATATTGTGGAGAGACACTAAAGAAAAAGATATGGACTCTACCTTTAAGAATTGTCCATCCTAAACTAGGCATGGTGGCGCACACGTGCAATCCCAGTACTTGAGAGGCTGAGGCAGGAGGATCCAGGTTTGAGGACAGCCTCAGCAACTTAGGGAGACCTCAGTAACTTAGTAAGACCCTGTTTCAAAAATTAAAAATAAAGAGTGCTGGGAGTGTAGCTCAGCAGTAGAATGCCCTGAGGTTCAACCCCTAGTACTGCACACACAAAAAAGAAATTTTCATCCAAACTAAGGAAACATGATGTGGATATGTGGATATGACAAGAATGTTTACAAATTTTTCATAATAAATGCAAAATGATCCACCATATATCAGTTTGACAGTCTTAAAATTTTGAGGGATGGGTGTAGCTCAGTGGTAAAGCCCTTGCCTAGCATTCACACGGCCTTGGACCTGATGCGAGAAAAAGAGAGAGAGAGAGAAAAGATGAAAGAAAAAGAGAGAAAGAGAGAGAGAAAAGAAAATTAAAGAAAGAAAGAAAGGAAGGAAGGAAGGAAAGAAGGAAGGAAGGAAGGAAGGAAGGAAGGAAGGAAAGAAGGAAGGAAGGAAGGGAGGAAGGAAGGAAAGAAGGAAGGAAGGAAGGGAATTTACTATGTTGAACCTTAGTCTTTTTGGTTATAGAATGGAGATTAAATCAATTTTGCTGACATTGCCTTTAAAAAAATTGCAAAAATTTATTTTACAAATGAAAATGCATGGTATACAAGTTGGTTGTAAAAATGTGCCCTTCAAGGATGTGATGCTGAGGAAATTATAACAGCATGTCAGTAAGCGGTCTCGGGATCCTGGAATTAGTGGGTGTCAGGGACATCCACAGAGAACATGCTGCCCATGTTCCGCTCCGAGCAACACTGCCAAACAGCTGTGCACCAGGCTATGGATCAACTGGTTATTTGAGTGGAAACAGTTCAGAGGAAATCTAGCAAAACTGGAAGAGTTACCTACATGGATATGAAGTTTCATGTGAAATTTTAATTCACATATAGGCATGTGTCACATAACAATGGGGATACATTCTGAGAAATGTGTCACTAGGCAATTTTGTTATTCTATGAGCATCATGGTGTTTACTTACATAAGCTAAGCTGGCTATACCATCTCTAGGTGATATAATCTGTGGGATCACCATCATAGATGTGGTCCACTGTTGACTGAAACATCATTATGCAGCACTTGACTGTATGTGTTATGTCCCTAAAACACACATATCCCAACTAGATAGTCCAAAAGAATGCCCATGGAATAAAGAGTCCCTAAAACCAACACCCTGATCCAGAAATAGAACAGAAATCTCCCTCATACCAAGTGAAAAACTGCCCCCAATGGGTAACTGCTATAATTCATTTAATATTTTTAATTGTTTTTGTTGTTTTTTGCAAGTTAAATGAATAGAATCACATTGTATGCACTCAATTGACCTAGCTTAATTTGTTCAATATTATATTTTTGTCCATGTTGTTACATATAGCAGCAATCCATTGTTTCTCATTGCTCAATTTAGTCTATTGGACAATACACCATAATTTATCCATTTTAATCCAAATGAACATTTGGGCTCCTTTCAATTTAATTTTTTTACTGTTATTAGAAATAATACTGCAGAGGCTGGGTGTGTAGCTCAGTATTAGAGCCCTTGCCTAGCATGCATGAGACCCTGGGGTCCATTCCCAGCACCACACACACATGCACACATAAAACCCCCCAAACAAAACAAAACAAAAAAATCCTGAAACAATAAAAAAGGAATGGGTCATGATGGTGCATGCCTGTAATTCCAGTACTTGGGAGGCTGATACAGGAAGATCCTAGGTTCAAAACCAGCCTCAGCAATTTAGTGAGACTCTCAGTAACTTAGCGAGACCCTGTTTCAAAATAAAAAATAAAATAGGGTTGGGGGCTAGGCTCAGAGGTAGAATGCCTCTGCGTTCAAACCTCAGTATCCCCCTTCAAAACAAACAAAAAAAAAAGGAGGGGGAAAAGAGAGAGAGAGAAAGAGAGGAAATAACATTGCAATCCATTCTTTTACATGTTATTTGGTGTACATAGCCACAAAATTATTTTGGATAAATTTCTGGATCATGGTATATGTGCCTATTTAGCTTTAAGGGGTACTGCCAAACACTTTGCAGAAGTTGTATGAATTCACATGCCGACTCACAGTGCATGTGATTTTAAGGTCTTCCCTCATTCTCTATGCACCAGTCTGGTCAGGTTTATAATCTTCGTTATTCCGATGGATTTAAAATGGAATCGAGTTGTGGATTACTTTGCATTTCCCTGATGACTAAGGACACTGAATGTCTTTCTGTACTGATGAGCCATTTGGATATACTCTACTTCGAAATGCCTGTTTGAGCTTTTAGCCCATTTGTTAAATTGATTGAGTTATTGCATTTTTCCTTATTGGTTTACAGGAATCCTTCATTATTCTGCACGGGGTCCTTTGTTGGATATATGTGTTTGTGAATGTTTTCCGCCAGGCTCCAGCTTGCCTCTTCACTCTCATAAGAGTCTTTTCATAACGAAGGTTCTTAACTGTTATGCAGTGATTTATCAATCTTTTCTCATTAGAGAGAAAGCTTTTCATGGTCTATTTAAAAAGTCTTTCTCAATCCTAATGCAATCTATATAATCTCGTATGTTTAATATCTGGAAGTTTTATTGTTCTGCCTTTCACAGATAGATCTTCTAAACATCTGAAGTTTTTTGTTTGTTTTTGTTGAACTGTCTGGAAGGATTCCAGATTTATATTATTTTTCAGATGGATAGCCCATTGTTTCAACATGTATTGAAGAAACTGTCCTTTCCCTAGCGTACTTCAGGGTCATTTTGGTTTTATATCCAGTGACTGATGTGCATAGCTCTTTACAAAGAGATTTATTTAGTTAATTAATTCTGTAAGTTTTATTATGTTTTGATGTCTATGCATTGACTCTTTAGACTCTCTTGTTTTTTCAGTCATATTTTTAAACTTCTCCTCTAGTTAAACACATTACATAAGGTAATTTTGTATTCTGTGACTGATAACTTCAATATATCAAGGTTTTGAACACTGGATTCTACTGCTTTGGTTTTTTAGCTAACTCTCATTCACATTGCAATATTTGTTTTTTTTTTGTTTGCTTTCTGTAAAATATGTTTTTATTCTGGGCAGTTTATTTTATTTTTGAATTTGGCCTGTGCATTTGTATTAAGTCCCTTGTTAAAGGTGCCTTCCTGGAAGAAAATTATAGTTGTCTCTCCTAGTTACCAGGAATCAAACAATCTGAGACCACTTAAATACTCTGTTTAGGATCTATTTCAGATCTTGGGGGCAGAATCAATAAAGACTAAATTAAATTTTTTATTTGAGATTATTTTGGATCTCATGGGTTCACATCAAAAACTCATGTAACAGCTAGCCTGTTACAGCGTCCCAAGAAAGGTTATTTTTTTCCCCTTCACCCAACACCAAGTTAATAGTAAGTCTAAGAGGAAAAGATAAATTTGACATTATCATAGCTCCCAAGATTTCAAGTTTAATTTTATTTTTCCTTTGCAGATTTAGTACTATCAGTGATGTCATCATTTGTATTATTTTATACCAAATATTTTCTCCCCTATACCACTGAGCATAGTGGTAGGATACTGTGTTAGTTAGCCTTCAATTTGTAATAAATAACTGAGATAAGCTGGGCATGGTGGTGCATGCCTGTAATCTCAGTAGTTGGGTGTCTGAGATGGGAGGATTGCAGGTTTGAGGCCAGCCTTAGCAATTTAGTGAGGCCCTCAGCAACCTAGTGAGACCCTGTTTCAAAATAAAAAATAAAAAGGGCTGGGAGTGTAGCTCAGAGGTAGAATGCCTCTGGGTTCAACCTCTAGTATCAAAACCAACCAAACAAACAAACAAAAACTGAGATGAATCAGGTTATCTAGAGGAAAGATTTATTCGGCTCACAGTCTTGGAGGTTTCGGTCTATGCAGATTTGGCTCCATTGCTTTTGGGACTCTGCAAGGGAGCAGCACATCTTGACTACAGAGCATAGCAAAATCACTCACCTCAAGCCCCAGCCACAAAAGAGAAAGAGGAAGAAACACGGGTCCCCAACATCCTCTCTAAGTGCATGCCCCCACCCCACTAGGCTCCACCTCTTACAGAATTCATCATCTCCCCATTTCTCTAAGCTGGAACTGAGCCTTTAACACATGGACCTTTGGTGGATATTCCAGATTCTAACTATAGCAGATACTTTTATAAACTTTTTTCAATGAATGATAAAATGGTCCTTTTCTACTAAAGCACCTTTTCATGAAGAAGGTAATGACTTTCAGAAGATTAAAATCTCTGGAAATCTGGTAATATACATGATGTTGCAGTGGAAATGGCGCTGGGGGCTCTTTCCCTCAAGTCAGATAAGATTTTCTGAATGGGGAATTAAAACTAACAGGCGGCTCAGTTGCAGCTTAAAAAACTTTTTATTACAAAGTTAGTAGGAAATAGAAAAGGGAAGAGAAAAAAGCAGATGCCTGGAAGACACGCTGGAGAGCCTGAAAATGGAACTCTGCCCCTCCCTCTGACCCCGGCCCTTATATACGGTTTCCACATTGGTATGTTCTTATTGGCGTTACCAAGGCAACGGGCTAGTAACTTATCTCTCAGGCAGGTCGTGCCTTCTAATCTCCAGACAGTACACTCACTAAGTGCAGAGTCAATAATCTACCTTGTTTTTACCTCAATTGTATTGGGCTGTATTGGTTGTCCATCAACTATGGACGCTTTGAGGTAACCCGTGGAGTTTACTAAGGCTGGGTCACAAAGAATAGGAGGTAAACAGAGGCACTAGTTGCAGCCAGTGCAGCTGTGTGTAATCTCTAAAAGCAAGGCATAAGGCTCTTACTATCTTTATGATTTTAAAATGCACCAGGCAGAGTCACTGCGATCTTAGGGTTTTAGTTGTTTCTATATTTTTTTAGGACTAAAGGCCTTAACTGCCTCTACGGTGCCCCTAAGTCTCTGCGTGCTTCTAAGGCTAGAGGCTTCAATTGTCTTTACATTTTTACTATGGGTTAATCATCAGAACAAAGGGCAGAGAGAGGAGGGGGAGCTCTGAGGTAACATGCAAAGCTGCCGCCTCCCCCTGCCTGAATGACTGCCTTTTACATTTTATTGGAAATTAATTCCAGAACAATTTTTCAATACCGGCACACATGATAGAGGAGTCTCAAGGCAAAATAAAATCTCTGAATACTAGCTTACACCTCATTTCCCAGGCTCCCCCAAAATATATACATACAACTCGATCATTGATTCTGCAGAATGAAGTATTGTTCTAGCTAATTCAGCAAACCAATCAAAATCAAACCCTTAAGAATCCACGGGTAGAAGTAGTCACTATGTTACAGATTACTTTACACAGTTGAAAATGTTAATGGAGAACCTGTTTTCAATAATAATTTGGATTACCAAAATCATAATTCATGTAACAAAAGTTGTAGCTGCTCTGTGGAGTTAGGAAATGATTGTGTGGACTTATTACAATTGTAGTCAACTGAATCCCTTTCAATCTTGGTATTAGATCCTTAATGGCCATAAGTCAATTATCAGCAATCATAGTGAGTATTCACAAAAGTTTTTTTGCTTGACACAGTTTTGAGAATGGAGAACCTGGGAGTGGGGCTATGTGCTTTTCCTCCTATAGAAACCTTACTGAGTCTGAGGACCTGACTCTAGATACGACAATCAGTGTTGCTGGATCTTCAGTTTCTCCCACGACTCCAAGGTACTCTCCAGTTCTGCCTTGGGGCGGCAAACAAGCTTATAGAAATGAGCCAACCATAAAGGATACTTTATGAGCATTCAGATGGAAATTTAATTTGAATATAGGCTTAATCCCTTGTGTGGCAGCAAAATTCATATCAGCAGAACTCTAAGCCATTAGGTCTCTGTGCTCCTGCAACAGCTTACAGGGAGATGTGTATGCACCTGCTGCTTCTGATGATCTGTCCTGGGAGACTGCCTGATGGCCCATTCCCGTTATTTTCTACTTCGGTTTATATTGGTAACAAATTGCAATAAGACTCTTTATCAAGTAAATTTGCATTTTAATAAAGGCTGTTTAAAAGGGGTTCATGATTCTAAAGTAAACTCTCATAATAGAAGGATGCATGGAAGAGACGCTAGATTGGCAAAGGGATTTCTCTGACTCCTCTACAATTACCTGTGTCACATGGGCAGTTCCTTATTTTATCACTTCAAGGCCAAACATCCTTGATGACCTCCATTTCTGTTGCACAGAAAAACCTTCGCCCTAGATGGACGGGTTTGTTTTCTCACTTACTTTTTTCTCCCCTTGCTGGCACAGCATCATGGCGATCAAACAAAAAGAATCCAACACAAGGGACTCAGGCCCAGGACAAGGAATGGATTTAAGGTTCTGTAGCGTCAACCAGAAATTTACCAACCTGCCAAAGTTTGTCTTCTGTTATCTGCTTTGAGTCATCATTGTGTACGATAGAATGGATATAAAGTAGCCACTATTAGCAGGTCTATATGTTTATCATAGAATCCTTCAATTCCTACAAACAGGAACTTGTAGATGCTTAGATTGTATAAAATTCTAAAAAAGGACCTCTTCTTCCTCATCCTAGCTTACAAGTCAATAAAGAATAAATAAAATGTCAATATAAAAATTGACAACATCACTTATTAAAACATTTGTGCTAGGAGAAAGGACATCAAAGTATCCCTGGACAAATATATGTTTAATCTGTTGCTACATATTAAGTATCTTTTCACTTTGGCCTTAAGTATTTGATCTAAAGGGTTATTGTACTATGCGGGTATCTAAAGTGATCTATTTAACAATTCCACTAGAGTTGGGCATGATGGTACATGCCCTGGAATTGTACAATATACAGCCTACAAAATCGTAGGTGTCATGCTGAATGATCCTGCCAAGAAACTTTAGAGTTGGCTGGATTATTGATTGAATGAATGATTACAATTCTGTAGTAAATTAGTTGTCTAAACATATACCTCCTGTTACATACCTTAAGCTCCTTTAATTTTCATGTCTCCTTAAACTTGGTACACTATCTTTCCATTAGCGGAAACTCAATAAATGATTTTGCCAAATAGATTAAAATGGTATCTTGGAATAAGAATCATAGAATTTTAGGGGGGGAAAGGGGTTAATAAGACTCCCTATATAATTAGAATTACTAATGAAGAAGCTACTTCATCTTTTTTATGTACATGTCCTCATATGATTACTTTCCATTTGAGTAGCCCCTCTGCCAGAATCGATGTGTTGTGAGAGCAGAAAGTGAGTGGTTATGGCTGGTATGTTCTTTGGGTACAAAGAGTATTCATCATTCAGGAACGCAGATTTACTAGATGTTCATAGTGTACCAGACTGCCCTAGAAACCAGAAGGTACGATGATGACCTGGCCTTCAGAGGGGATAGGATTTACTCAAGAAAGTACAGCACAAGTTTGTAAAAAGATAAAGTGCTAAAATGATGCAAATAAGTAGTCACAAAATTAAAGGAAGAAGAAACAAATTTCTAAATCTAGGAATCAGTGATAGCTTCATGAACAAAATAGAATTCAATCAATTATTGGAGTATCTATGTGACATAATTTAAATTTCTTTCTGACCTTAAATCTTGAATATAAATTTTCAAAAGTATTTATATCTATCATAACCTATCATCACTTTCAAGTAATTTGATGATGAGATACTAAAAATGTATTAGGTATAAGTATTCTGTTCTCGGAAGACTGAATAATGGAAAAACTCTGAAGTTATTTAAATTTGGGGCACTTCAGGATTAAACAAAATTATTGATATTTGAAATTAAATTCATATTGTTTTGTGCATTAAATAAACACTTCAAGTGGCTATTGCTATCACCCATATAAACTATACCATTATATACTGTCTGTCTGAGAAGTAATATGAAAAGTCCTCTTTCAGAGGAAACCATGGTCCCCAAACTTGATGTACAAAGAATTTCACAAGATTAAGAAATGGTATTCCACCGGGCGTGGTGGCGCACGCTTGTAATCCCAGTACTTTGGGAAGCAGGCGGAGACCGGAGGATCTGGGTTCGCAGCCAGCCTCAGTGCCCTCTCTCTCTCTCTCTCTTTCTCTCTCTCTCTCTCTCCCTGTCTCTCTCTCTCTCTCTATTTAGTGAGGCCCTCCGCAACTTCGTGAGACCTGGTTTCAAAATAAAGTATAAAAAAATAGGGCCGGGGGTGTAGCTCGGAGGTAGAACACCCCTGCATTCAATCCCTGGTACTGCAAAAAAAAAAAAAAAAGAAGAAATGGTATTCCTCAGGAAGGGAACATTGATAAAAATCAGATTACCATTTGCAGTTCTTAACTTTAGTTCTTAATTTTAGAGCCATGGACCACTATGATAATCTGATAAAGCCTGTGGCCATTCTTCAGACCAACATAATTGTTTAGATTAATATATATGATTGTATACACACACATATATATGATTACAAACAGAACCCATTTATTAAGCAGCAATCTTCCTGTGGATTGCATGATGTCCATGAGCTTAAGGTTGGTAATCGTTGCACATCTGGTCACTAGAAAACTGTCCAAGCATGGGACCTATCAGCTTAGTAAGTGGTATGAGCTCCAGTTTCTCAGTTGTAAAATGAAAATAGGAATAGCGACTCATGATAAACCCGTGACATAGAGGTAAGAATGAAATAAAAGGACATATGTAAATAAGTTAGCACAGTGCACTGTAGGGTTTAAGTACCTGAAA
This sequence comes from Glis glis, assembly GCA_004027185.1. NCBI lineage: Eukaryota > Metazoa > Chordata > Mammalia > Rodentia > Gliridae > Glis > Glis glis. The sequence continues at coordinate 49,067 of PVJS01006035.1, read as the reverse complement.
AAATATACTGCTAGCCAGGCGTGGTGGTGCATGCTTGTAACCCCAGTACTTGGGAGGCTGAAACCGGAGGATCCAGGTTTGCGGCTGGCCTCAGCTACTTAGTGAGGCCCTCCGCAACTTAGTGAGACCCTGTTTCAAAATAAAGAATTAAAATAGGGCTGGGAGTGTAGCCCAGAGGTAGAATGCCCCTGGGTTTAATCCACGGTACCAATATATGTATGTGTATATATATATACACTGCCAAATCAACAATATTGAAAGTGGCAGAAAAAATAAGCACCCCTTTTAGAGAGGACTCTGTCATATCTGCCAACAATAAGCTGGTAATTTTCAGTGAGAGAATAAATGTCAGGTTCTCTTTCAAATACATGTCCCTATTAGTGAAGTGATAATTATTAAATGCTTACTCTCGAGGTCAGCCATGAACAGGCTGTTCAAAATTTATACTCCTAAAGGTTTTGCTATCCTCTGAATTGAGCAAGATGTATGTTCACTAGAAAATGATAGGTTAAAAACTCATCTGAAACATGAGGTTAACAAAACAGACATTTGCAGAGATAGAAGCTCTGAATAATCCCATCAAAAGCCAACAAAGAGGATTGAATGATAAACTCTGTGAACACCTAAGTGGCTAATAATGAGTACAGTCCACTGAAACACAAAGGCCAGCCTCATCCTGGAGAGAAGGCTCCCCACCAGGCAGAAGTCTGTCAAGGTTTGCCTCATTAGCACCTTTGCAGAGCAATACAGACTCTTCATGGAAGACACTTATTTGCGAAGAAACTTAGTTAAGATATTAAGCATGGATGATAGTATACTCATTTTCAATGGGAGGTAAAAGCTTTATTTTCAGGAATTATCTAATTTTTTATATACTGGGGATTGAACCCAGGGATATTCTACCTCTGAACTATACCTTCAGACCAATTTTATCTTTTTTGAAACAGAGTCTCACTAAATTGCTGAGACTGATCTTGAAACTGTGATCCTCCTATCTCAGCCTCCCAAGTACTGGGATTACAGGCATGCACCAGCACACCCAGTGCTGAATTCTTAAATCCCATGTGAAAATAGCAGTGGTGTGAATTAAGGAAGGAATAGATCTTAACCTTAGCACAAAGCTTCACCCCATCAACCCACTCCCCATGCCTTCTCCCACACACAGACACAGTACTGTCAATAGTACAGGCAATTCAGCACTCACCTAGCTTAATTTTTATTAATTAATTAAAGATTTGAGATGAGTTCACACACACACATACATACACACATACCCCACAATCTCCCACAGTACTAAATACTAAGTACTAAGGTTACCACTTTGGGAGCTCTCACGATTTCAGGACACTCATCTTGGGCTGGGGTTCTCTGAAATTTTGCTTCAACTATCTCATCTGCTCTATGGAAAGAGACAAGTTCTCTCCTTGTCCCTTCCAGCTATATAATTTTAAGTAAGTAATTCACAACTCTGCAAGTCATTCCATCAACAGAGAAATAAGCTAACTCATTTATTTTGAGACAGAGTCTTATTATGTTGCTCAGGCTAGTCTCAAACTCCTGGGCTTAAGTGATCCTTCTTCCTCAGCCTCCTGAGTAGCTGCTTATTTTAATGGATTAGAAAAATTGCTAGGATGTGATGTGTTTTATGTGAAAGAAAGAAAGAAAGAAAGAAAGAGAGAAAGAAAGAAAGAAACCAGACAAATGTGTTACACAGTGGATTGAACCTAGGGATGTACTAATTCTGAGCTATACCCTCAGACCTATTTTATTTATTTTTAATTTTGAAACAGGATCCTGCTATGTTATTGTGCACCACTGGCCTCAAACCTGCAAACCTCCTGCAATGTCTGTCTTGGTCAGCATTCTCACTGCTGTAATCCAAAACAACTGACCACACAGCATAGAGGAACAAAGATTTATTGGCTCACAGTTTGGGAGATTTCAGGGGTTCAATCCACATCAGGCTGAGTCTGCTGAGCTCAGGATATGGTGGCAGGAAGTAGAAGGAGAGAGAGAGAGAGAGAGAGAGAGAGAGAGAGAGAGAATGCAAAGGTTCTGCTCTCACATCATGGAGACCAGAAATAAGAGAACCATCAAGAGAAGGATGAACCATATATAATCCCCAAGGCTTCACACTCAGGGACCCTTGGAAACCAAGCTCCACCTCCAACATTGCCACCCAATTTCCCTAAGGGCTAGGGGGACATTCTAAATCTTCCTATCTCAAACTCCTAAGTACTGCAATTATAGGCACAGGTTGCCATACCCAGTTAGATTTTTTTTTAAACATATAATCAACAAAAGTAGGTTCAGGAACTGGAAGCTTTCCTTGCTAGACAACTCTCATACACAACATTCCAAATTGCCCACTTAAGTCATTAGAAAAATGTGTAAGAGTAAAGAGTTTTTGTTTAAAATTGGATTGACAAGATCAACCCAAATAAATAAAAATAACATTAAAAGAACAGTACAATTTTGTGTGGAATAAAAAATGAGTGCTACAGAAACTGATTTCCCTCCCTAGATTCATCCCTCCATTATCCCTGTAGTCTTGACTAACTTGAGGACACAAACTGTCAAACTAAGTGCAGTTCATAGGGTTAATGCAGTACGTCTTCCAGGGTTCTGTGAATTGAGGAATCTCATAGAAATAAGTGTATAACAAGGGAAGAGCAAGAATTCATAATGATTATAATGTTCTCTAATTTTTTTTGTTTCGGCAGCCATATTAGAGGCATTGATAAGTAAGGTAGTAATACCAAGTGAACACAAGGGATTCCCATCTTTTGACCTGTGTAACTTGCTTTAGTATGAGCAGGGGGAAGATGAAACTTCCCTATTACAATAACTAGTAATGATGCTGATAGTAATCCTAGTACTTGAGAAGTTGAGAAAAGAGGATCTCAGGTTTGAGGCCAGCCTTAGCAACTTAGTGAGACCCTCAGCAACTTAGCAAGACTCTGTTTCAAACTAAAAAATAAAATAGGGCTGGGGGTGTAGCTAGGAAGTAGAATGTCCCTGGGTTAAATCCCCAGTACCAATAAAATTAATTAACAAATTAATGTTAATGCTGGGCAAGTAGTAATCTATAGTGACACAGAAGCAAGGGAGGACATCACATATCATAGAGAGTGCTATGGAATGCTGACACCAAATTCTGGTACCTGCCCCAATTTGATGAATCTGGGAAGCCTCTGGGAAGAAGGAAAAAAATATTGATTTGCAAGCAAATCAGAGAAGCCAGTGAACTCGAGTTCAGAACCAAAGTCTGGATTCTGTCTTCGAGTAGGTTCTTTTGCTGACTCACAGGCACCAGGTCTTCATCCCTTTGGCCAGTAAACTGACAATAGCATGTTACTTGTTAAGGGAGGGAGATGGAGAGGGGCAAAGCAGAGAGGAGTAGGAAAAGTGTAAGCTTTGAAACAGGCCATCTGTTAGCTACCAGGGTCAGAATCAACCCCCCCTACCATGCCATCTTAGGCACTAAGGTAAGAGGAGAAGAAGGAATCCTTTTTGTTGGCACTTTTAAACATGACTTGGGTGTTAAACACAGCTAAGATGGGAGTGAAACTTGGCCATCTTGGAATTCTGAAATTAAAAATAAAGCAGACCAACATATCATTAAAACATAAAAACTCATTTATAAACTCTCAGACTGCTTGGCCTCTTCCCAGGCCCACTAAATCCAGCTTGATGGCAGAGGCTAACCACAGGAGTAATTCTGTTACTCAGGGGACATTTGGCAATATCTGAGGATATTTTTAGCTGTTATAACTGGGAGTGTGGGGGTGGTACTGACAACCAGTGTGTAGCGGTGACTAATCCTGTACAGGACAGTTCCACCCTCCAACAAAGAACTAACTGTCCTAAAATGTCAACTCTGATAAAGTTAAGAAGCCCTTGTCCAGAACAATGGTTATGAACTTGAACACACATTATAATCACCTGGGAAGCTTCAAAATTATTGCTGCTTGTATCTCTTTTCAGAGATTCTAATTTTAATGGTGTAGGGTTTGGCTGAAGCAATAGAAGTTGAGAAACAAGGGGCTAATGCTTGATCTCTTTAACATCCTGCCTACCACTCCTCTACAATTAAGAAAGAGGGTCCTAGATTGGGGATTTCATAGGCAAGTGTGCCAAGAAAGGACTGTGTGTGTGTGTGTGTGTGTGTGTGTGTGTATGTGTGTGTGTATGCTCACTACTGGATTACTGGTGATTGAACCCAGGGTGTACTACCTTTGAGCCACACCTCCAGTCCTATATTATTTTTTATTTTGAAATAGGGTCTTGGCTAAATTATCAGGTGCTGAACTCACGTCTGTGATCCTTTAGTCTCAATCTCCCAAGTACTGGGATCACAGGTGTGTGCCATCACGCCCAGTGAGGACTTGTATCTTAGGAAAACCACTGCCAAAAGACTGCTAAACTAAGTGACAGGGAAGAAATGAATACCACACTTGCATTCACTTGCTGAGACTTCTGATAATTGCATGTGCTGGACTGCTTTTTCTTCATTCCATTGTTATCATCTGAGTTCATCCCATTAGCTTCAATTTTTTCCCCTAGCATTGTCAAAACGTACAAACTTCACTGAAAGATACAGAGCTTAATACTTTAATAAACTTTAATCTTTCAACAAGTATATTCATAGTAGGTTTGTTTCATTTTATTCCCTTCACTTACCAATGAACTCTTAAGGGCAAAGGCTAAGCTGCTTTTATCTTCCTTATATATTTTCTTCTAAGGCTGTGAACTATGTAGGCACAGTGCAAAGGGTTCAAAAAGCCATTAGTATTAGCATCTCAAATAGATGGTGACTTTGAAGAAATCAATTCTATGTTCAGGACTCTGAGAGTAGTTAGTCCAGAGGAAAAAGGCTGGGCCTGTAACAGTGACACAACTGGATTTGAAATCCATTTTTCTCCAACTGCTAGCTTTGGATAAGAATATTAACCTCTCTAGACCAGTGGAATAGAATAGAAGATACAGAAGTGAATCCTCACATTTATAGCCAGTTGACTTCTGAAAAGGTGCCTAAAATATATACTCGAGAAAAGATGGCCTTTTCAACAACTGGTTCTGGGAAAACTGGTTATCCATGCATAGAAGAATTGAATTTGACCCCTGTCTCTCCCCATGCACAAGAGTCAACTCAAGATGGATCAAAGACCAGGAAATTAAACCAGATACTTTGAAATTACTAGAGGAGGGCATAGGCCCAAATACAGGTAGAAATTTCCTCAATAAGACCCCCAAAGCTCAGGAAACTAAACCAAGAATTAATGCATGGGATGGCATTAAACTAAAAAGTTTCTGCTCATTAAAGGAAACCATCAGGTGTCTACAGAGAGATCCTTCAAACTGGAAGAAGTTCTTTACCAGCTATTCCTTTGAATGCCAAGATTATACAAAGAACTTAAAAGACTTAACAGTAAAACTACAAATAAACCAATCAAGAAATAGGCAATTGAACTAAATCGACACTTCACAAAAGAAGAAATACAGATGGCCAATATATACATGAAAAAATGTTCAACATCATTAGCAATCGGGAATGCAAATTAGAACTACACTGAAGTTCCATCTAACCCCATTTGCTTGGCAATCATCAAGAAATCAAACAATAATAAATGCTAATGAGGATATGGGGAAATAGGAACTTTTGTACACTGTTGGTAGAATTGCAAATTAGTTCAGCTGCTGTGGAGATCAGTGTGGAGATTCCTCAGAAAACCAGGAAGGGATCCACCATATGATCCAGCTAGACCACTCCTGAGTATCTTTCCAAAGGAACTGAAATCAGAATATTATAGTAATACATGCATATCCATGTTTATAGCAGCACAATTCATAATAGTCAAACTATGGAACCAACCCAGGCATTCATTAACAAATGAATGGATCATAAAATTATGGGATATATACACAATGGAATTCTACTCAGCAATAAAGAAGAACAAAATTATGTGTTTGCAGGAAAATGGATGGACCTGGAGAACAATATGTTAAGGGAGATTAGCCAGTCACAGAGAGTGAAGGGTTATATGTTTTCTCTCATATGCAGAAGCTAGGGATTAATTGAGATATAATAGGGACGCTAGATAATAGAGAAGAAATGCCAGTGGAGTGAGGGAAGTGGTTTGTGGGGAGGGAGCGGGAGGAGAGGGAGAATTAAAGTAGGAAACACTTCCACTGACATTATGTACACATGTTAGAATACCAATGCCAGTCTCAATATCTTGCATGGAGAAGAAGGGGAGTGGGGAGGGAGCTGGGGGAAAACTCACCAAGTGCTATGTGCATGTATGAACTACATTATGTGAGACTATAATGCACCAATAAAAGTATAAAATAAATTAATATATCAGCCCACTGAAAAAAACAAACAAAAATAACCCAATCAAGAAATGGAAAATTAAACTGAATAGACCCCTCTCCGAAAAAGAAATTCAAATGGCCAAGAAAATTCTAAAAATATTTTTCAATATCATTTCCAATAAGAGAAATGAAAATCAAAATGACACTGAGGTTCCATTGCACCCCAGTTAGGATGTCAATCATCAAGAGTACAAACAATAATAAGTGCTGGTGAGGATGTGGGGAAATAGGAACTCTTGTATACTGATGGTGGGATTTAAGATTAGTGCAGCTGCCATCATATAACCCAGCTATACTATTCCTTGGCAACTTTACAAAGGAATTGAAGTCAGAATACAGTGATACATGCATATCTATGTTGATAGCAATGCAATCCACAATAGCCAAACTATGGAAGCAGTCTAGGTGTCCACCAACAGACTAATGGGTTACAAAACCCATATATGCATACAATAGACTTTTACTCAGCAATAAAGAAGAATAACATTATGTCATTGGCAGGAAAATGGATGCAACTAGAGAATATTATGCTAAGCAAGATTAGCCAGTCTCAGGAGTAACTGGCCATATGAGCGGCCATATGATTTCTTTCATATGTGAAATCTAGAGAGAAATTGGGAAACTAAAGGGACTTTAGATAAATGAAGAGAGATACCAGTAGAATAGTGGAAGGGGATTTAGGAAGGGAGGTGGGGAGGGGAAAAGGGAGAATTGAAGGAAACAGTTCAAACATATATAAAGCTACCAATACCAATTTCAATATTATGAAGGGGGAGAGGGAGAAAGAGGCATGGGATCTGGTGAGAGACACACAGGGTGGTGTGTGCATGCATGTTTCTATGACTCTAAACTCAATATGATATATAATTACAATGCACCAATAAAAGTAAATTTAAAAAGAATATTAACCTCTCTGTGCCTTGATTCCTTCATCTGTAATTCCTCTCTTTAAAATGTCAGCACGAGCCGGGCGTGGTGGTGCACGCTTGTAATCCCAGTACTTTGGGAGGCGGAGATCTGAGGATCCAGGTTCGCAGCCAACCTCAGTGCGCATGCATGCGCGCGATCTATCTCTCTCTTTCTCTCTCTCTCTCCTCTCTCTCTCTCTCTCTCTCTCTCTCCTCTCTCTGTCTCTCTCCCTCTCTCTCTCTCTCTACCTAGTGAGGCCCTCCGCAACTTCGTGAGACCCGGTTTCAAAAATAAAGCATAAAAAAAATAGGGCCGGGGGTGTAGCGCAGGGGTAGAACGCCCCTGCGTTCAATCCCCGGTACCGCAAAAATAAATAAATAAATAAATAAATAAATAAATAAATAAATAAATAAAATGTCAGCACGGATAAATGAGGCTAAGCATAGGAGATATCTAGCACAGGACTTGGAATATGGTCTCCACTACATCAATAGTATCTTACAATTATTCTTATCTGATATTTCATGAGATTCTGTTTCATTTCTTTGAATCCAATCACCTCTAAATAAAAGATCTAAACCTGCTAGTTGTTTGTTTCAAAACCATTCAACAATTTGGAATAATTTAAACTATCCCAGCCAGGCATGGTGGCACAAGCTTGTAATCCCAGTACTTTGGGAGGCGGAGACCGGAGGATCCGGGTTCGCGGCCAGCCTCAGCTCTCTCTCTCTCTCCCTGTCTCTCTCTCTCTCTCTACTTAGTGAGGCCCTCTGCAAATTCGTGAGACCCGGTTTCAAAATAAAGTATAAAAAATAGGGCCAGGGGTGTAGTGCGGAGGTAGAATGCCCCTGGGTTCAATCCTCGGTACCGCAAAAAAAAAAAAAAATTATATCCCTACTAGGTCAGTATATTTAAGCATTATGAAAATAAATGAAGACCATCCAGTTGAAAATAAGCAAAAGCTATTCACTCAGATCCTGCCATCGCAACGGAGTCAGCCATCATCACTTGCACTTGCAAAGACTCAAAGGCAGGCAGGCAGAGGAGTGTGACAACTATACAGGTAACTTTATAGGGAAAGCTTCAAGTATTCCCTAATTGGAAGCTGATGGCTTGAAGAAGCTGGATGCAGGCTACTTAGAGGTGGGGTACCTTACATGATTGGTTATTGGGGTATATTTGGCTTTCTATGGTTCATGTTAATTTGAAAGTGGGATGAGAGATTGGGAAACTTTCAGGATTTTGTGTTTGACATGGTTATTTGTATACAGAGTCTAAAAAAATGTTTGGCCTGGGTTTGTAAGACAGGGTCTCACTGTGCTACCCAGGCTGGAATTGCTTGAATCGATCACCTGCTTCAGTCTCCTGAGTGGCTAGGATGGTAGGCACACACCACCATGCCTGGATGAAACTGTCAGTTATTGATTAAATTCTAACCATTTGGAACCAATTGCTTATAGAGAGATTGTGATTTGACTTCCTGAGCTGGACTCTGCAGATTGCAGTTTATCTCCTCAATATGGTTTAGCTTCCCCGATTGGTTGCTGGAGGGTTTGGGTCACTCCTTTGGTATATTGTCTGGACATTGTCCATTTGTGCATTCAGTATAGGAAGTAAAGATGGTTGTAGAAAATAAGAAAGCAGTCTAAAATAAAAGTAGTTGTATACCTAGTTAGGAGGCGTTAAAGCTGTTACTGCAAATCCATTTGCTAATCCCCCAAATTCTTTTTAGAGTTGAGCTGTGTTAAAAAGCCAACCTAATTAACTGTGAGGCCATTAATCGGTCAGAACACTAAACTTCATGCTTATTTAACGTTTACAGCTTGTTGAAAGTGAAAGGAGACACTGGCGCTTACTCACACTACAAACATACATTTATATGTTGTACCTGAGCTCACCAACTATACTCTTCACTTTTATTCACTCATTAATAATCGTAAGTTTACATGAATTAGGTAAACATCGAATAAAAATGTCTAAGCTTTCAAGTGCTTTTTCAATGTGTAACATTTCTAAGTTCTAATCTATTCTTTTTTAAAAATCTGTAAGGGTAATTTGCCTATCACAACAGTTTACAGATACAAAAGAAACAAAATAATAGCAATAAAACACTATTATTCTTCTTTGCTTGATCATTACAATTAAGAAGGGACTTATCAGCCAGTACTTGGGAGGCTGACACAGGAGGATTACAATTTCAAGGCAAGCCTTGGCAACTTTGTGAGACGCTGTTTCAAAATAAAAAATAAACATGGACCAAGGTGTAGCTCAGTGGTAGAGCTATCCCCCAGTACCATGAAAAACCAAACAAACAAACAAAAACAAACCAAAAAGGGTGTATTATTCCTACAAATTAGTTCAGAAAGTCTCCAGGGATAAGTTTCAAGGTGAACCATTCCCTCTGGCTGCCTCTAGAATCCATCAGTTCCCTTTCCCTTTGCCTGTTGATTTTATGGTATACCAACCTCCTTTGTATTATTGAGGTTTCTCTAAGCAGGAAGATTTGCCTTTTACTCTAATTTCTCAGAGATTTCAGAGCATCAGAACTTTCAATCTTTTACTTTAGATCTCTCTCCTTAGGACCCAGGTCTGAATCCCAGAGGACTTGAGATAGGTAAGAAACATGAGTAGCACACTCTGTAAGGCTTTGCAAAAAGTCCAGAAAAGGCTCAAACCACAATTTACCTGGGTTAGCAGAACACCTAGTGATCCTCCCAGAAGAAGAGAGGAGGAGAGGTCGGTAAGGAGCAATTCCAAGTTCAGTCTCCCAGACATCTCCCTGTCCTCTCAGGTAGGCTGTCATGAGAGTTTCTTATTGCTCTCTGGGTTGCGATGAGGTAGTATGGTCCATTATACGTTTACACGTCCATCTTCTTAGAGATAGGTGATCTTTGACTGAGAAACTCACACACAGGCAAGGAGAGGGCTGCTTACCAATCTATTAAAAACATAGCAACTATATAAGCAATTAGATGTCTCACTGTGTTATTACAACAAAGAAGTCTTCATGTGCAAATATAAAAAGTAATTTCATGGGAAAAGCTTGGGGGAAAAGGTACTAGATAAGTTTCACACAGTAATCTTTCAAGGACACCAGACCTTGTAGTATTTCTGCTAGACAGAACTCCAAGTTACTAGGCAAGGCTCCAAGTTTCACTTAGTCCCATCTTTGGGATATTTCAAACTATGCTCAAGGCCAGCCTTAGTTCTTAGAGTTTAGCAACTAAGAAAACTCATTATGGGTCAGGGTGTCTTCAATGAGGAATGGAACTCTCTGCCCTAACCCCTCAGCTTAGAGCTGTAGACTAAAACCTCTTAGCCACAGTCTCAAATCCACTCCTCACCAAAAGTACATTCTACCGCTTGTATTGCCATCTTCTGTCTCCTTTAGTTTTGGTGTCTCCTTGCAGGTGTGAAAGGACAAGGTATTCTGGTAATTCTTCCTTTCATTCTCTCTGTAAATAATAAACTCTCTTGGAAGTTTGTTGTGTCTTTATTGACAATATCAGTCAAGACTTGGTCTTGGCTTTGTCTTTTGTTATGTGTGCTTGACAAATTGCAGCCCAGACCCAGGCCCAGAGGCCTGACAACAGACCCACAGAATAGGTAGCTACACAGAGGTAGCTTCCCAGAGATCTTCCCCAAGGTTTCCTGGCATGGTCCCAAGTTGGAGGCTGAAAATCTCCGGTTTCATAGCATTTCTCTGCAAGTTTCAAATTGTCCACCCAAGCCAGAGCTTCAGGAAGGCAGGTTAGTGTAAGCTTTCCATTGATCTTCTAACTCTTTTGGAATTCTGGAGACTTTCATATCACTATATCTTCCTGGAATCCTGTGAAGTCTACTTACTAAAATAAATCCCTTAATCCCACAACACTCAGAGTGGATCTGAGTCCCTGACCTAATCTTGATGATAAAATCAGATTTTTACAAAAGTTTACATGAAATTGAAAAATCTCAGAAAAAGAGGATTTGGAATATATTAACAGATAAAAATTCTTTTTTCTATAAAAGCTAGTCATTACAGTTTGGGATTGGTCATCTTGAGAAATTGTGTTTTCCTTATTTTTCTTTCCCAAAATTTAATAAATCCAATCCAAATATCTGGATTGTGAGGTGACACCTCTGGCTGCAAGTCCTTGTCTTTCCTTCTAATTAATTTTGCTTCCTAATGTCGCTTGTTCAATCTTTGTCTTTACTTTATGCATTGCTCTAAAATATAGAGAATAGGCTTACTGCTCAACTAGATAACAAAACTTGAGAAAATATGTGGAAAAATTAGATCACAGGGAAAAAGTACTTACTTTTATTAAATGAAAATTATCTACTGATATGGGACTAACTGTTCTTATCTGGGCACAGAGCACATATACCAGGTGAATGCTGAATTCCACTTTGGTTATACAATGCAATAACATTGACAAATCTTATTTTTATTAAAACTGCATTTGCATTAATACAATTGCAACTTGAAAATAACTATCACACATAATATTTTATTTGTTTCCACATAATCCCTCTGATTTATGTAAGGTTTATAATATTACCTTTAGTTTGTAAATAAAAACAATGTTAGTAGTTAGAGTGAATTGTAGTGTTGTAAAACTTGGAAGTGGTAGAAAATAAGTAACTCTATCAAAACATGTACTTTTACATCTAAGAACCATTTTTAAGTAAATGTGAAGATAATTGCAAGCTTAAAAAGAGAGTGTTACTTAGATTGAATTGTCTGTCTTGTTATTATGAATTAAAGCACATAGACTGATCCTATATTGAGACCCTGGATCCTGATGGCTAAAGTAGGTCAAAAGATAAAAAATGATAGTTTTTTCTCCTTTACAGATAATTGAAAAGAGATTTTTGAATGACTTTGAAAGTTTCATTTGGACCACTGCTGTGGACATTTGCAGTCATTGACATTTTAGCTTAGATAACCTGAGATCCTTCCTTCCTAGGCTCTAAAATATACAAAGAAAACCATTCACCAGTAAGCAACCATGACTGGACCATTAGACTTGTTTTCAATGGGCTTGGTTTTCTGAAGCACATATAACTTAGTTTCTCATGCAGAGTTTTCATCTGAGCCTCAGATTAAAGTTAGTATTTAAAGAATATTTTTGCTTGACACTTTTACTTGTTTAATATGCACCTTGAGAGACCTGTCCATTTTGGGTATCTAGAATAATCTGTTATATTGTTTTTGCTATTATTATGCTTACTAATTATATCTAATTTACTAACTCAGTGGTGTCTAATCAGGAATAGCCACTGGAATCACTTTTAAGACTTTTTTTTCAAATATGTACGCAAAGGAACTATCTCGGGAGCAGAGGGTCTTCACATAAATTTTTTTTTTAATTTTTTATGTGTGTATTTTGGTACTGGAGGTTAAAACCAGGGACATTCTACCTCTGAGCTACATGTCAGCCCTATTTTATTTTTTATTTTGAAAAACAGGGTCTCACTAAGTTTCTGAGGGTCTCACTAAATTGTTGAGGTTAGCCTTGAACCTGTGATCTTCCTGTCTCAGCCTCCCAAGTTCTGGGATTACAGGCATGCGCCACCACACTGGGCCCTTCACATAAATTTTAAAAACCAACAAAATATAAAACAGTGAACCACTAAGACCAAAAACAAACCCACAAACATACAAAAGACATTTTCCCAGTTATTTTTGTATTTCTGAAGTGCAAGTACATTATTCTTAATTAACAAAAGTGTTGGTATGTAGTAGACATTAAGCAAATATTTTCAAATAAATAAATATTCAGCTTTGGTGGCAAGTCTAATTTTTCTAATAATTTTCCTTTACTTAGTGGAAAACAAGCAATTATTAGCACCTTAGCCTAACCCCAGCTGGACCTGACCACCATCTTGCGGATCCCAAGATGGTGGGAGAAATCTGCTCATCTGTTACCCTTAGATGAAAGCATTCCCCAAGACATAAGATGTTAAACCAGTTGAAAATTAGTACTGTAACAGCATTTATTGTTTGAAAAAGCTAACCTCAAGTTTGCTACTTTGAGGATTATTGTGATCAGATATAGATTTCTTTAAATAAATATTCAAAATAAGAATGATCTCAATTAATTCTATGTCACGAAAATCAACATTTATTCATCAAGTCTGATTTTGTCTTCTTAGAATTTAACATATTACAGTGTTTTTCTTCCTATGTTTTTCCATGCTAGAAGGGATTCTTTTTCCTACAGTATTTTTTTTATTTGCATCCTTAAAGGATGTAGCTTCCCTTTTCATATTTATTTTCTAAAGTTAATTTCTGAAATTAAGATATAGGTGAATGACAGATTTTATTACGAATAGACATAAAGCATAATGAAGTACAGGGAGGAACATATATTCACAATTACCGAATGTAGATTTTTCTATATTCAAGAGAAATGAAAATATACCTCTATAATTCTTTTCTACTTTTCTTAGCACCTTATACAAGATTAGAACACTAAAGGGGATTATTAATATGCTGCTACAAGGTTTAGAATAACTCCTGAAATATGGTCTCAGTTCCTTTAGGAAATATCAAATCCAATTATTTAAAGAAAATGACAGAGATGGTCATGGAAAAATCATTGTAATATAAACAGACAAGGCATCTGTAATTGAAAGGTACAACTTTTAAGGCTAGACCAAAGTGAACGTTTTGAAAGCTTCAAATAGTTTCTGCCTTCCTGGGTGGAAAATAAATTTGGATGCCAGGGCAGATTTTCTTTTTGTTCTGGAAGGAACCAAATACAAATGCTTCAGTGTGAGATATTAAGTAGGCTGCTCAGTACTTTGAATCCAATACAGGTGTGGAAAATTCTCTCTATGTGGAGTGAGGAAAATTTTATTGTCTAAATGTGGATTTGGGCCACCCAAGTGCTCTAAAAGTGATGAAATTAAAGTGAAATAAATAGAATTAATCACAGATAAGATAAACAAAAGAAAGTAGAACTAAATTATAGAATGATAGAAAAAGTCCAGGTGGAAAGGAAAGAGAAAAACTGTCATTGTTTATACTTGAAGTCCTAGAAAAGAAGAAAAGAGTAAAAACAGCATTTAAAGAGGTAAAGAAAATAACTTTCTGAAAATGCAAAGCATTATGGCACAAAGTCATGACTCACCACCGAGAAAAACTAGGTGCAATGCAGTAAAACTCCAGAAAGCAAAATATGAGGGCAAAAGCCTGAAAGTGGCTAGAGAAAAATGCTTTCTTACCGGAAGAGGAAAAATGATAAGAAAAACAGCTGACAGCAGGTATGGGGTCACAGGTCCGTAATCACAGCACTTGGCAGGCTGAGGCAGGAGGAGAGCAGGTTAGAAGCCAGCCTCAGCAACTTAGCAAGGCTCTCAGCAACTTCGCGAGACCCCGTTTTCAAATAAAAAATAAAATGGGCTGGGGATGTAGCTTAGAGGTACAATGCCCCTGGGTTTAATTGCCAGTACCACAAAACAAAACAAAACAAAACAAAACAAAAAAACAAGTCAGCTGACAGAACAAAAGAATGGAGGTTAAAAAACAATGAAATACAATTTCTGAACTGCCAAAATAACTGCCAACCTTTAATTCGGTTCTCACAAAGATTATTTTTAAAACAAAGGCAATGTAAAGATAATTCAAGGCAAACAAAATGAGAGTTTTTTTTAATTTCTTCTTTTATTTTTTTTCCAGCAGAATTGCATTAAAAGTATTAGGAGTCATGAAATCGTGTGGGAAAAAGGAAAAAAAAAATTGTAGGCAGAAACAAGGAAATTCAAAGGGAAATAAACAGCCCTAGGTAAGATAAATAAATTACAATTGAGCCGGGCGTGGTGGCGCACGCTTGTAATCCCAGTACTTTGGGAGGCGGAGACCAGAGGATCCGGGTTCTCGGCCAGCCTCAGCTCGCGCACGTGCGCTCTCTCTCTTTCTCTCTCTCTCTCTCTCTCTCTCTATCTCCCTGTCTCTCTCTCCCTCTCTACTTAGTGAGGCCCTCCGCAACTTCATGAGACCCGGTTTCAAAATAAAGTATAAAAAATAGGGCTGGGGGTGTAGCACGGAGGTAGAACGCCCCTGGGTTCAATCCCCTGTACTGCAAAATAAATAAATAAATAAATTACAATTGACTCCATATAATAATAAAAATTAGTTTTGTGACATATAAATTATGTGAATTATTAAAGTAAAAGTGAAAAGTAACACAAAAGGCAGAGGGTAAATGAATATTCTAAGGTCACAGCTTTGTCTGGAATGTCATAAGTGAAACAGTTTCTGTAGACTTTCATGAGTGAGAGCTGCCTTTTGTGAAATCCAACAGTAGTGAAAAAGTAGTGAACAGTTCAAAAGTGTTTAGGTAGTAGAGGGAAATAAGTAAAAAAATTAAAAGAACTAGTGGTAGAACAAGGATGATTAATAGAAACAAATTATAAGATGGTAATGTGAATGTGTTAGTAGTGATCGCAGGGATGGCTTAATATGTTAATAATAAGAGTAAATGCTTAGGTCTAAATACAATAATTAAGGGTAAAAAATGCATTACCGGACTAAAAGATACTATATGCTACTTATATGATGACCTTAACCATAATAGCAAAGAAGGGATGAAAGTAAATTTATGAATACAAAAATTAACTAAAGCGAGAAAAAGAAATTTTAAAGTATCAGAAAATGTTGAAGAAGGATTTCAAGAGTTAATGCAGGAAATTTCTTATTACAAAAAAGTTCAGTAGGAATATGTTTTAAATTTTTACTTTTCTTTTTTTTGGTGGTACTGGAGATGGAATCCAGGGTCATTCTACCTCTGGGCTACACCCCCAGCCCTATTTTATTTTTTATTTGGAAACAGGATCTTATTAAGTTGCTGAGAGCCTTGCTGAAGGATTATGAGAGATAAGGTAGGAAATTTCCTAATGTAAAAATGTCCAGTAGGAATATTTTTAATTCTAAGTTTTATGACTTTAATAACAGTTTTAAAATATAGAAAGCAAAAATTTAATCTAAAAGAGAAATAAAGCCTCAATCATAACAAACATAGTGCAAGTTTTTCATTAAGATATAGAGTAGCAAACAAAAAGAATGTAGAACTACACAAAATGGAAAACACTATCTATGACATAAAATGGAACAATATGTCCAACAACTATATAATACTCATTTTAGGAATGAAAATTTATCATTTAACAAAACTGACCATTATTCAGAGAATGGCCTTTGAGCATAATTTAATTAAAGAACAAAATGATAACAACTACTATCTTTTTAAAATATCCAAATGTGAGATTAAACAATGCACTAATAAATAATTTATACCCCATGGGTCAGTGAAGGTGTCACAATCCAAACTGGAAAATTTTTGAAGTGACGTACTATGGAAATAGATCTCAATATGTGTGAGATGCAACCAGAAGAGATGCTTAGAGGATGATCTATAGCCTTAAATGCACACATAAGAAAGGACTAAAGGTCAAAATCAATTATCTAAATATGCATTTTAAGAACCAGGAAACCTATAGCAAATTAAACATAACAAACACAAACATGGAAATAATGAAAAAAAAACAGGAATGAGTAAGTTGGAAATCAAACTCACACTAGAATCAATAATACCAAATATTAGTATTTGAAGATGTTAACAAGAGAAATAAAGCCTTGACAATACTGGTGGAAAAGAGAGACAGAAAGAGAGGGAGGGAGGGAAAAGAAAGAGGGAGAGAGAAATAGGCAGGCATCAGGAAAGTAAGTAGCTAATAAAAAGAAAGACCATGTATTCCACAGCATTAAAATTAAGTAAAAAGGTATTATAAAACATTGTGCCAAAAAATTAAAATTTTTTTATAGTGGGTATAAATCTTGAAACACATACCATATTATAAAGAAATAGATCATCTGTTCACAAAGTCCATAAATTTATTGAATCTATAAATATAAAAGTCCCCATTAAGGAATAACTTTAGACCCAGGTGCCTCCACAATGAATTATTTTAAGGATTTAAGACAGAAATAAGTCTCATCACATGCACATATTTCAAGACTATGGAAAAAAGTAAGAATGCTTCCAATGTATTTTATAAAAAATACTTTTTAAAAAATCTCAATCCGGCTGGGCGTGGTGGCACACGCTTGTAATCCCAGTACTTGGGAGGCGAGACCAGAGGATCTGGGTTTGCGGCCAGCCTCAGCTACTTAGTGAGGCCCTCCACAACTTAATGAGACCCTGTTTCAAAATAAAGAGAAAAAATAGGGCTGGGGTGTAGACCGGAGTTAGAATGCCCCTGGGTTCCATCCCCAGTACCGCAAAAAAAAAAAAAAAAAAAACCAACTCAATCTGTCAAAGGTATTTCAAGCCCTATTTTATGTTTTATTTTTGAAACAGTCTGTGACAAGTTGCTGAGGGTCTCTCTAAATTGCTGAGGCTGGGCTTAAACCTGTGAACCTCCTGTGTCAGCCTCCCAAGTTCTGAGCTTACAGGCATGCACCACTGCGTCTGGCTCAAAGTTGCTTTCTTTACTTCCTATTTTATTAATAATGTTTATGAAAGATTTCTGAGACATTTAAAATGAATATATAGAATGTGAGGGAAGACATTTTAGATCCTAAAAATCCAGCTAAACCTCAACTGGATGATCCTCTGTTTATAGTTGGGACTCAGTTGATAGTTACTAAATCCATTAAAAATCCCATACAAAAATATAAAAGGCCTTTAAATATACCCAGGTAGATTTCAACCTTAAGTATAAAGTTGCACATAACTCTTAGGTAAATCTCATTTGTTATTGTTATTATTATTTAAGTCTATGGGCAGAAAGGGAATGTACTCATTAACCAACACTAAGGATCTCTATGTAAAAACAATAGTGATAACAATGTCAATAATAATAACAACTGATATTTAATTTATTAGCTGCCAGAAAGTCTTTGCCCTCAAGGACTTACTCATATTGCCTAGAAAAGTCTTAGGTATGTAATTGTGGCAAATTGTATTTTCAAAACTTGGCCCCACCAATATACCTATTTTCACATGTTCTTCCAGAAACTGGCCTGCCGCTCACCAGAGTGCAGTCTCTTTCTACTTCCTCTGGAGTTGGATGGGCCTTTGGGACTGCTGCGATGAATGGGATGTGGTAGAAATGATGCTGTGACTTCCAAACGAGGTGAGAAAAGGCCGTATCCCTTCTGCCTGACTTGTTCTTGCTTTGGCGACATTTACACTTAGATCTCAGCCTCCAAGTGTGAGGATGTCCAGGCTCAGCTGGTACCCTACATAACTGGCAGGTATGTGAAAGAGATATCAGAGGGTTCTTTCCCTGCCTTTCAGCCATCCCAGCTGATATCAGTGAATCAGGGATGAGTTACCCCTGCACAAATGGCATATTTATGAACAAAATAGATGGTGTTCTTGTTTAAGCCAGTAAGTTTTTTAGGTGATATGCTATGCAGTGAGAAGACCAAAAAAAAAAAAAATCCTATGCAAGTACATCTGATTCTCATGAGTTGCTTGAGGTGGGTACTTACTAGTACCTCATTAATATTCTCATTGTGTATAAGGGAAAACCTAAAAATAATTAAGAAACTTGTCAAATGTCATACAATTAGTAAATGGTAAATATGAGGGCCAACCATGTATACCCATAATTACTAAAGATAGATATATACACATAAACATATGCATATAGTGTGTGTGTGTGTGTGTGTGTGTGTGTGTGTACACATGCACTGGGGATTGAACTCAGGGCATCCTTCCTCTGAGCTAAACTCCCTGCCCTTTTAATTTTTCATTTTGAAACAGGGTCTCACTAGGTTTTGAGAGTCTCGCTAAATTGCTGAGGATGGTCCGAAATCTGCGATCCTCCAAACTCAGCCTCCCAAGTATTGGGATTCCTGTCATGTGCAGCCATGCCCAGCTAAGATATATTTTTTTAAAAGAATAGATGTGAGCCATTTCCCCCAACTATGCGACTTCTCACCCCTCATTTTCATTTCCACTTGCAAGCCCTGGGAATACTCTTGGCTTTCTGAGCTGCAGTTCTATTGTTGGTGCAAGGAGGGAAACTGATTCTAAAAGCACAGTGCTATCATCTGTGCCTTGACCCAACTCAGTTCCAGTGTGTCCAATCCTTTCCTTGTTGATCAACTCTGTGTCCTCTAATATTCAGGTGTCTCCCAGGTACTGCTCCAGGTCACTGACCCCACTACAGCGGCTGCATTCCTAGGGACCCTTCTGATACAACCTTTTGTGTGTTGCCACAGCTTTTCTATGAGTCGTGAGGTGTTGCTATTTACTGATCAATATTCCTCAACATTTACATTAGCTTTACAAACACTGATCAGTGTAGTGAATACATAGTGACCTCCCAATTTTCTGTATTCTCCAATGATTTGAACACAGAAACTCTTTATCTTCGCTTAATCTATATTCCAGCCTCTTCTGCACACTTATTATTTTGTCAGTTAGGTCCAATTAATATGCATAAACATAACGCTCATTTCAAGATAAGTTATTCATACAAGGATGATATTTCTTGCAACAAAATTTAGGCGAAATTTACTAATTTACCTTTCAAAAGTGAAGCATGTGAATGAAGTGTTACTTTCTTCCCTTGTCCCCTGTGTAGTGTAAGTGCACGGTACTGCCCTTGCTACCTTTCATCTTCTACTTATATGACTGATTTTCAATTCCAGAGAATCAAAAAAAAATTCCAACTATGTTTAAATGTTTTGTCAATTGATCATCTGGAACTGGTGGGCTTTATTCTCATTTAGTTGAATGTGTGAACCATGTGACATCTCAGCCACCAATACTGGCAAGCACTACCTGGTCATACTCAGCCCCAGATATCATGAAATAGTAGACAGCATTGAAGTGTGCGCCCATGGTAAAATGTCTGTTAGCCTCACGTCGAGCATTACGAATGTGGCAGTAAGTCTGATTTTTCAAGGCAGGCTAAACTACATAAATCATGAGCGTTTTGAAAAGATTTAATTTCTTTTTTCTGAAAACATAAATATAACATACTTATAATTTTAGATTTGACCCCAAATGACAGAATTCTAAAAGTTTTTCAAACCAGAATTCCTTCGTTCATTGTTTCAAATGATGCAAATATAATTAATTGGTTTCTAGAGACAATAAGAGAGATTTTCAGCTCCTCTTCCAATTGGAGGAAAAGAAAAACAATGAGGATGTCATGAATGGCAGCACCCTCCTTTTCCTTCATTGACCTTCGACAGCACCATCCTCATTTTATTTGTTGGTTTTTCTAAAAATACTAAATAACACTCCTTTTCTGGACTAATTAACAGTGGCACACTTCTGCAATATTGAAGACTGGTTCAATTATCTTTTTGTTGCACACAATCAAGAAGATACTAATTAAAACAGGATACGCTAAGCCTAGTGTGGTGGTACATGCCTATACACCCAGTACTTGGGAGGCTGAGATTGGAGAATTACAGGTTTGAGACCAATCTCAGCTACTTAGCAAGACTTTCAGCAACCTAGCAAGACCATGTTTCAAAATAAAAAAATAAGAAAGGGCTGGAGTTGTAGCTCAGAGATAGAATACCCCTGGGTTCAATCCCTAGTACCAAAAAACCCAGGAGATGGTAATGGGTGCTCGCTCATGACTTCAGTGATACCTATAGTTAGGTATGGGTTTTTCTATCACCTATGGACCATTCAGAACAGATGTTGCAATAGCTAAACTCCAAGCAGTATTTTTCTCAAGCCCCTACCTTATTTACCATTTCTTCTAGCTTCTCTCTTTTCTCCCCTTGCCTTATGTTCTTTTTCCAGAATACATTTTGAAAAAATTTCAACTAGTTTCATTATTTCAAAGCATTCAGAAGGCTTCACACAAACACGGAAAGCTTTTATTAAAGGCAAAACATATAATGCAGCAAAAAAGAGAATTGAGGCAGGCATTGAAGGTTTATGAAAGAGTCCTTATTCTCACATCGACCTATATCTCAGTCTCCTGGTTGAACCACCAATGTGTGTTCGAAGCTTCTGACCTTAGGGACAGTTGAAGGCAGAAGTTCCTGGGGGAATTTTTTATGCTTCTACAGCGACGTTGTCAAGCTGGTCTATCTATCCCATTATACCAGGTAAACAACACCCGTAAATAAACTGGGCTTGGTGGTATCCAGAGCAGTTTCAGACTACAAATACCACATCATAAGTCCTACTCCTCTTAGCTTGCCCAAGAATCAAATCCAGACATCCATTCAAGCTTTCCTAGAGTTAAGACCACAATTTTTCCTGTCCAGCTATAAATCAATTATATCCAATACACTATTCATTCAAACACCTATTAAAAGCTGCTTCTTTCTCCTATCATAGAATATGTCCATTTAAAAATAGTTTTGTTGGTACATATAGTATGTATATTTAATTGGTGTCTTCTCTCAATATTGTACTTTTTATTCTATCGCTTTCTTGCATAAATTAACTTAATAGCTTGCCTCCTTTTATCTGTGTACACTTAATCACTAATAGGTACTTAGGCTATTGAAATAAATAAAACATATTTCTGTCTGCAATTTGCTCATAGTCATGTGTATCTGCGCCTTTCAGTTTCTCACCTAACAAACAGAACATGTTAAAGAATTTGTGACAAAATGGAGCCAGGAAGGTATAGGGGGCAATGAATATGTCCAGGGACTAACACGGAGATTGTTGTCCCTTTAATGTACTGGTAAAGTTTAGTCCAAGACCGCTTCTAGAAATGTCCTTCATCTCAGTACAGCATACTACTTTTATTCACAGAAATAGTAGAACATCACCTTGACCCTGAAAATACCCAGTGATAAAATGTGTCCTCTATTAAGCACATCTTTATAGAGATAAAGAAGATTGTAAATTAGTGCTTATCCTGCTCTTAACTTTTTGCAGGTACGACAGACATCTCTTCAGAATGACCTGAGTTTTTTTTTCTTTTCTCGAAGTCACCCACGATAGTCACCCTTCAGCAAGGGTAATTGATTTATTTCTCTTCTGAATTGGAGGAAGAAGTAATTTGCTGCGTGTAGCCCTGAGCAAAAGCAACTGTTGAGTTGACCTCATTTCCCATCTATTTTCAGCATAACTGTGGAAGAAGGGGTAAATGAAAAAAAATTAAACACACACACACATGCACACACACACGCACGCACACACACACATGCACCCACACACTCCTGGTTAAGTCCATCATAGTTATTTTAAGTAATTATCCCTTTTAAGAAATTTCAAAAAACACTTATAGATTCCTTTTAGTCCTCCCATGTTCAATCAATCATGCCATTTCGACCTTCTAAATTTTCAATTTCTCTCCATTGCCTCTCTATACTCTCACTTTCTATTAGTTCATTCATATCCTGTTACTTGGAACACTATTCTAATATATTAATCTCTTGTCAGCAATATTTTACCTCCTAATCCAGATTTGTTACGACACCAACATGAATATATTTCTAAAACACAGACTGATCTATTTAAATCGATCTCTCAAAAACCCTTTCTTGGCTACTAAATATATCAATACATTCAAAATCTTGAGGACATGTGTCTCTTTAACCCACTCAATTCAGAAATGGCTTTGAGATACTCCTATTTGACATGCACAGTGGCACACCCTCATACTTTTTATCTGCTAATTATTTTGACATGTTTAAACATTCCAAGAATATTCAGCCATACCTAAAACATAGAGAATTGCATAATGAAATCTCACACATACCCATCCCCCAGGTCCAACTGAGTTATCAATGATGACTATATTTACTACCGTTGTATCCCTCACCCACTTCCCCATCTTGATTGGTTTATTTTAACAGAAATATGGGTTGTTTAGCTGGAATTATTTTCTAAGAGCAACTGTCCATCAACTATTTGATTACCTTCATGGGCAGTTGATAAAGTATACAGAGCATAAGTTCTAGAATCCTTGCCTTTCTACACAGTTTATAGAATAATAAGAACATGATATGTCATGCAAGTTTCAGGATGGTCAATTTAATTGCTTTATTCTCCTTTTGAAATCATTGACTTAAATATATTTTATGAGTTTTAATCCATTCCAGTCATGCATCTTTGTAATATTCAAATTGGAAAGATGGAAATTTTCGGCCAGAGGCATCCTTTCAAATAGGCTCTTACTTTTACAACACCAGTAATATTTAAAATATTCTTTGCTTTCTGATACTACCATATCTTGTACATTTTCTGCCTTGGCCAGATCTAGAACCACCCCTTTTTCTGAGAAGTTTGGCTTGATCCCCATGGAGAACAGAATTGAGTCCCCATCAGGATAAAGAGTGACCTTTGCCATGGAGTTGGGATACTGGCCCTTTTCAAGCAAATGACCAATAAACATTTTTGTAGATAAAAAATTTCATGAGTTGACACTGATATTTTCAATTTACATTAAACATGGAGAACTTGATTAACTTTTAAAAATATTCTTTTTTTTTTCTTTTTCGCGGTACCGGGGATTGAACGCAGGGGTGTTCTACCTCCGCGCTACGCCCCCGGCCCTATTTTTTATACTTTATTTTGAAACTGGGTCTCACGAAGTTGCGGAGGGCCTCACTAAGGAAAGAGAGAGAAAGAGAGAGAGAGAGAGAGAGAGAGAGACAGGGAGAGAGAGAGAGAGAGAGCTGAGGCTGGCCGCGAACCTGGATCCTCCGGTCTCCGCCTCCCAAAGTACTGGGATTACAAGCGTGTGCCACCACGCCCGGCTAAAAAATATTCTTGACTGCATCTATTTTCTTTTATGGTGAGACTTGTTTGGTTCCATACACCACTGACATAATTGTTTATTTGCCTCATTCTATAATGTATATATAATAACTTCAAAATAACATTAGCAATGTTGTTATATTAATAACAATATTATTACTGAATACTGCTTAAGACTTTATTACAGTTCTTTTTGCCCTTAAATATGATAACTAGGAATAGCCAAATTACTTGTTTTAAAACTTGTTAAAAATAATTTTCCTAGCAGGGTGTGGTGGTGCATGCCTCTAATCCCAGTACTTGGGAGACTAAGGAGGATTGAAGGTTGGAGACCAGCCTCAGCAACTCAGTTAAACTGTCAGCAACTTTGCAAAACCCTATTTCAAAATAAAATACAAAAAGAGCTGGGAGTGTAGATTGGAGGTAGAGTGCTCCTGCATTCGATCCCCAGCACCCCCACCACACACACATGCACAAAGATCATGACATCTAGTTTGCCAAGAGTGCAGAAAAGAATACTACAGTTGAACATGTAAACTAACAGAAAGCCTTCTTGGTAAGGTGTGGTTCTATTAAGGATGACGGGATCCTGAAATCCAAAGAAAATGGTTGAGTTCCCTCTCAGTCCAAAGGTCTCTATCAACAACTTTAAGAAAAGAAATTCCTTTATGAATGAGGTACAAACATAAAATGTTTCTTTTTTTTTCTTTTTGCGGTACCGGGGATTGAACCCAGGGGCGTTCTACCTCCGCACTACACCCCCGGCCCTATTTTTTATACTTTATTTTGAAACCGGGTCTCACGAAGTTGCGGAGGGCCTCACTAAGGAGAGAGAGAGAGAGACAGGGAGAGAGAGAGAGAGAGAGAGAGAGAGAGAGAGAGGGGGAGAGAGCTGAGGCTGGCCGCGAACCCGGATCCTTTGGTCTCCGCTTCCCAAAGTACTGGGATTACAAGTGTGCGCCACCACGCCCGGCTTACAAACATAAAATGTTTCTAACTGTTCTCACATGTCTAGTTTTATTTTTTATATTTATTTTTTATTTACTTACTTACTTATTTTTTTTGTGGTACTGGGGATTGAACCCAGAGGCAGTCTACCTCTGAACTATACCCCTAGCCATATAATCCCTATTTTAGTTTTATTTTGAAACAAGGTCTCACTAGGTTGATGTGAGTCTCATTACTTGCTGAGGCTATCCGAAAACCGGTGATCTTCCTGTCTCAGCCTCCCAGGTACTGGGATTCAGGCATGCACCACCACACCCCGGCACATGTTTAGTTTTAGGCCTTGCAGGTTGGGTGCTTAGGTGGATGGAGACACAAGAGCCCAGAATGCAGTGCGCTTGCTCCAGGAAGAGCCGCAGAACGAGGCAGCCATCTCTGCTGCAAGGCACTGGTGTTCTCATACGAGGTGAACTGTGAATGAGGCGACAGGGAGGGACAGGGCAGGGGTACACGAATTTTAACAAGATGAAAGACTGACACCTGAACAACACACACAATCATAATCCTGGATAACTGAACTGAAATCTAATTCCTTAAAAAGAACGTAATAGTGAACACATCTCTTAAGAATGCATGTAATTTCCAAGGAACTTTAGAGGGCATTCTATCTACCAAGGACTGTCAGGGAGGAGAGCAAAGTTCTATTTCCAGTAAACATTAATAAAAAGACAGAGAGAATTGGCTTCAAGAAATACCTTGGGACACTCTGAGATCAAGACTTATTCTGTATTCCTTCATAAATTAAAATGACATTTGGGACAGCTTTTAAACTGGAAAAGTAATCTCTGGTTTTTCACAAAGAGCCTGTGTAACGCTGGCACACAGCTGTGCAATTAACTGCAGTTTGTGTATGCAAAATCAGCTCTGCCCTTCCATTTTAAGACTGGAAAACTACATTGCTACTTGGACCAGAAATGTTTAGAAGGAAAAAGAGAGAAGAAAAATGGGAGGCTGGGAATGCACATATAAAGGCAGGGTGAAAGTTTTAAAACAAGAGGTGACATAAAGGTCATCACTACAGAAGCATAGAGGAGTTTTTTAGTCTCCTCAAAATATTTTCCAGCCGGGCATGGTGGCACATGCTTGTAATCCCAGTACTTTGGGAGGCAGAGACCAGAGGATCCGGGTTCGCGGCCAGCCTCAGCTCTCTCTATCTCTCTCTCTCCATGTCTCTCTCTCTCTCTCTCTACTTAGTGAGGCCCTCCGCAACTTCGTGAGACCCGGTTTCAAAATAAAGTATAAAAAATAGGGCCGGGGGTGTAGTTCGGAGGTAGAACGCCCCTGGGTTCAATCCCCGGTACCGCAAAAAAAAAAATTTCCAGAAACCCTGCTTGGGTTTGGACAGAGAGAGAGAGAGAGAGAGAGAGAGAGAGAGGAATTAAAACCACATAGTTCCAGGGAAGGAGGAGAGAGGAGTGGGGTGGGATGCAGAGGGAAATACACCAAGTGATATGTGCCTGGATGAATACATCACATTGAATCTCACTATATTGTATAATTACAATGCACCAATAAAAGTATGAAAGTACAATAAACCACATATATAAAATCTTCAATATCTCCAGATAGCAGTAAGCTCCACAAACCCCATAATATGGGCAAGTAAAGATAAACAACCATAAATGATCATGAAAAGCAAAATCACCATATTCATAGTTAACAAATGTGAGGGAAAAGCGAGAATTTTAATAAATCTCCATTTTGACACTCTGATGAATCAATTGATTCTGGTAACAATCACCAGTAATTAAATCATTACAAAAAAGTTCACTAGGGAAATAAAAAAAGAATAATCCAGCAGCCAACACCTGAATCTATCTTTTGCTTTTGCCCCTTTAGACTCAGGATAATCATTTTGGGTGCTTTTGAGATGAAACAATTTGAAGCACACAATATGCTATAGAGCAGTCTTGTCAAAAGTAGAAACTGAATCTAACCAATTTCTAGAGATAATATCCATTCTTGGAATTTATGAAGGTAGGAAAGCAAGCTAAATGATATCAAGAAAGAAAACAGCCATAAAAAATGGAATGTCCTATAGGACCCTTGAAACTATAATAAATCAACAACAGGGACAAAATGAGGTAATGATTTAAGTTAAAAGAAACTTTTCATAGATAGATGTGTATAGATATAGATATATGTGTAGCTAAATAGATAGATGATAGATAAGTAATAGATAGATGATGACAGATGATAGATTGATTGATTGATTGATTATAAGCCGGGCATGGTGGCACATGCCTGTAATCCCAGTACTTGTGAGGCTGAGACAGGAGGATCGCAGGTTTGAGGTTTATTTAAACCTCAATCCAAATGGTATTGAACAAGCTCTGGGTAAGGTTCCAGACTGCTGGAGAGTGAGTACATCTGAAACCAGGCGAGGTGAGCCCAGGCTTGTTCTGCTTGTATGACCTTCTTTGAAGAGCTACCAAGGGGTTGCATGAGAGCTGACTTTATACCCTCTAAGGGTAGGGCCTCCAATGACCCACGGACCTCCCACTAGGTTCCACCTCTTAAAGGACCACAGCACCTCCCAATACTACCAGTCTCCTATTGTATGTTCCTAGGGGACATGCAGACCATATCCCAATTGCAATTATTGATCGCTACTATCATCACAACCCAGATACAACTGAGCTATAAATCTTATTCAACAGGTTAAAAAAAACCTAGTAAACTATCGCCTGAGAATTTAAATAATTACAGGTATATTTTGGAAATTATGTGGAAATGACATGTTATCCAAAATTTGCTTTATACTATTTTATTAAAGGAAAATGAGGAGAAGTATAAAAGCGTGTAAGTGAAGCAAAGTTGGCAAAAACTAGCTAGATTTTTAATCTGAAGAATGTGTACTATTCTCCCTAACTTTGTGCATTATTAAAAATAAAATAAAACACTAAAAATATTAAGATAAATTTCAGCTTTTTGTTCAACACATATTTAGTTGTAATCTTCCTTCGGCCAGGCCCTGGGGATTCAATGATGATTATTCAGATAGAGGCTATGCAAACATGCAACTTATTTTCTACTTCATGAGAAATACAAAAAATGTCAATAACTTGTTATAACAGCTGTATGTGCTGTGAAGGAAATGGGCAGGATGGTGAAGTAGAGTCATGGGGAAGGCCCTCTTAAACATAGCAGGCATGCAGGGCAGGGTCTGAGCTCTTAGATGACAGACATTAGGCTGAAACCTGGAGTCTTCAGTCATTTTTTCATTTGTACTTGTTTATTTTTAAATATATTTTTATTGGTGCATTGTAATCACATGTTACAGTGAAGTTCAGAGTGATAGAGACATACATGAACACAGTACTTGGGCCATTTTTTTAATGAGAAAAAATAGTTTTTTGCAGCAGAGACAATGACATCTATAAAATCTCTGTGCCAGGAAAGAGTTTGGTCGGGCAAATAATGGAAAGGCCACCACTGGTTTTTGAGCTTAGTGATGATAGAGATGAGGTTGAGAAAGGAAAGGGGATTAGTCTGAGCAGATTTTGTAAGCCCTGGAAGAGGAACAACTTTATATTTTAGTGAATATGCAGTAGAAAACTACAGAAGGGTCTTAAGAGATGTTATTTTCTTTTATATATTTTTGATCACCGTAAATGCTTCATATAAAATAGTTCCGAAAATACTATGTATTTTCCAATTGTTTCAGTCAACTACACAATAGCCATAGAGTATCTATTCCTGTAGTTAAGGTTCTGTGAAAATGCAAAAATCTTATATTGTATTCTTCCAAGTAATGTCAGAACAGGAAAAAGAAGAATAGGAAAAAAAAAACTGGAAAAATCTTTGAAAACTAAATTCTCTCCAAATTCAAAGTATCTCTTAAATTTTAAAGCAAGTCTGCTCTCAACATAAGAATACTACTGACTGAAATAAATAAAGGAAATACTTTTATTTGAAACAGTTTCAATTGTATTTGTGGCTTGATAAAGAGAGGTAAAACTGGACATAGCAAGTTTCTCTTGAAATATAAATGATTTTAGAAAAAATAGTTATACAATATATAAAAAACCTTGGGAGAAAAAGCAAAATAACAACAAAAACAATAAAGTAAAATTAAAAAAAACTGTTTCTGATCATTTTATTATGCTGAAGTAAGTGTAGCTATTTTTTCTTGTAGTCTGTGCTAAATAACACTGAGAGTAATGTGTCTTTGTATTTTGTGTAATCAAAGTTCTTAATTTACATTACTTTAGTTCTATTTTTGAAGTATTTGAGACTCACATTCAGAATATAACTGAGAACCAGATTTGCCAAGTGAAATAGCTGTTTTAGACAAGTGTGACTTATTTCTGACATATGTTGTACAAGCAATTGTGTTAGGATGACATCCATCAGAGATAATGGCAAGCTAAAAATGGCGCTATCATATTTCATCCTGATAATCATAAAAGCATACACAAAGAGCCCTAATATATTAGCCCAGAGGAGGAAAATCCTCCAGTTGTTTTTCATAGTGTAGATGTGTTCTGGACAAAATTTATAGAAAAGTGCCAATTTTCAAAAGTAATCTAGTTGCACTGTTTATAATTCCATTGGGGTGGTGAAATCAATTTCTACTCATTCTCTGCTTATACTTTCTAAGTTAACATACCTATCATTATTGTTTATGAAATGTGTTTGCTAAAGACCTCACACCATAGCAAGCCTTTGTGTGTCTGAGACTCTTGATACATCAGCCAATTGATGAGTCACATTCGTTCATTATCATTCTGCATGAAATGATATGAAGACATGAAAATGTATCCATCCAAGCTAATAAAAATTACTTTGGCAATTAATTCTAATGAGGATCCTCACCTTGTAGTTTTACTCTTCATTTAAGCTTTTTGGTTTCTTTCCCCTGAAAAGGAGAAACCATCACCCTCTAGAAAATGACCATTATATAAATCAGGGGAAGATTTTCCAGTTTATAGAAATAAGGCAGAAAGTTTGTTATATATTTTTCTGTCACAAGACTTCCCCAGTATTCTTGGTATATGTTTAATTATCCACTATTGAAATTTTTCTCATCAAAGAAAAAAGTTATAACAAGAAGACAGAGTCTTACTTTAAAGATCATTCTAAAGAAGTCTAGCATTCACTGGTCAATGTAGATTTACTAAAAAGAGAATCAAGGAGAATGTACTGGACTCAGACATATAGCTAGTAGGGCGGACATCGGCAGATATGCTTCGAGTAGACTAAGCACAGAGAAAATTAAAAGATGAGATCAAAAAGTAACAGTGAGTCAGACTAAGTAGGACATTGTAAATAATAGTATCTTGGCTCTTCTGAGAGAAATAGGAATCCACTGAAAGCTTGGGGCAGAGGAGTGACATGATTAGATTTAGGTTTTAAGCACTTCAGGTGTAAAGATAGAATCCAAGAGATCAGTAAATAAAATAAGTAATGACATAGTTGAGAGGCACGATGAGGATGTATCTATGAAGCTAAGAATGGTCGGATGGTAGAAAGATTTAACAGCACCCTGTGAGGTATCCTTGTGGAAT
The DNA here is from genome assembly GCA_004027185.1 of Glis glis. Lineage (NCBI taxonomy): Eukaryota > Metazoa > Chordata > Mammalia > Rodentia > Gliridae > Glis > Glis glis. Next base: position 18,571 of record PVJS01006035.1, on the reverse strand, counting down.
AAAACAAGTAGATGGGCCTAGAATGATGGGTAGACTTGTGTGATTTATAGTAAGTGGCAAAATAAATCAACTTCACCTGATTTAATGGCTCTTTGCCCAGGGATGTGACTTTGAACTTGAACTCTTCAGCTGGGTAATTAATGACATAAAAGCACATAGACAGTATGCTTGCAAATAAAATATACCAATTCATATATTGAATGCACACCAGACACATTTCCACAAGCATAAAATTATAGTACTATAATTATTAGTACTATAGTTATTTTTAGTATTATAGTTATAATTATTAGTACTATAGTACTATAGTACTATAATTATAGTACTATAACTGGAAAGTAAGAAAACATAACTATTTATTATTTATTATGTATTAACTATTTATTATTTATTTATTTATTTATTTTTATTGGTGCATTGTAATCATACATCTTGATGGGTTTCAGGGTGGTAGAAGTATACAGGAACATATCTCTTTAAATGGAAGAAAACGGATGGCTACTGAATAGGACTCGATGGATGGTAATTCCACGATCATCACACCATGGGAATCCTACGCCAAACTACCTTCATAAGCACTAAGGAATTAAGAGTGGTGAAACCCAGGAATAACTACAATGCTGATTTTAACTACCAAGGCTGGAAAAAACATCAGGACCCTAAGTAATCCGAGACCCATAAGGAGAAAAATAGCATGTACCTCCAAGTGGTGGGAACTACAGAGTTGTAAAAGAAAAAACCAGGAACCCCAGAAGATTACAAATCCAGGTCCCTCGTGTTCCATACATAGAAAGCGAGGAACCTGACAGGAATCGCACATGCTGTCTTGGCTTGGGGGTGAGGGGAGTGGAGAATTTATAAGGGTGGAAGAATTTATAAGGGAGGAGACCTTGAAGGAACTGGGTGGGAACACACACTGAACTAGGCTCCGTTGTTTGCTACACGCTGCTTGTTGAATTTTAAGGAGAATTCTGGGCTTTGGAGACACAGACCAGTTCATCCCAGCCCCTCCCATCCTTTCCACTGAGTTGACAGTGCTGTGCTGAACATTTCTGGGACAGGCCAGGGCCCTACTGGGTGGAGGGGAATCACTGAGCAGGCGAGAGAGGTAGAGTTGGGGACTAGGGACTGATTTTCCACTTGGGGTGTGAAGAAGATGGGACTTCTCCCTCCCTTTTGAGGAAACAGAACTTGAACTCAGGTTGCTGACTCGGCTAATGGCAGGTTTCCCAGTGGGCAGGGGAAATTGCAAGGGGAAGGTTTTTCCCTTTACCAGTGGAGACAGTGGAACGCTGTGACAGACTTCTCTCCCAGTCTGCTCTCCCACTCTGCTCCATTAGCAAAGACTGGAGGAAACCCCTAAGCAACAGAAGCTCAGCCCACCTCAGCCCAGCCCTCTCTAGCAGGAGGTGCAGCAGCCTGATCCCCTTGTCTCATTCCAACCATGAAGTACTAAGGGAACGCTCAAGACTCAGAAATTCACTCTAGTCTTTCCCCCTCTGCCGTCTAAACTGAGCATGCTCGCTAAACTCTCCTCTCATTGGTGACCTCTGAGATAAACCCAGGCAGCAGGAAACCAAGCTGGTGGGGGAGTGGGAGCTTGGTTTAGAGCTCAGGAGTACCATTCTTCACAGGAGGCCACAACCCAAGAAAGAAAAATCTAGCAGAGCAAGAGACTACTCATATTTACCCTATTCAATCCCTCTTCAATAGCTAAAAACTCTGTCACATTTTGTTAAATAATTTTAAGGCTTTTATTGTTCATTTGCCAGTTTATCTGTCTGCACCTTTTAATTTTTTATTTTAATATTTTTATTTTCTTTAATTTTTATTATTTTTAACTTTTTAATTATACTTGGTCTTATTTTTTATTGGTTTCTATTCTTACTTATTTCTCTCTCTCTCTCCTTTTTCACTCTTCACCTTTGCTTATTTGATAGTTTGTTCCTCTAACTACCAAGCGATTCCTTTATACTTACCTAAATACCTACTGGTTTCTTAAGCTCCTACCCATCATAATCTTCCCCTGTGATCCTCATCTTATCTGGCTTGGTACTTTATATGAAGCCCAGTGGGCATGCTAGGCAGCTCCGAATTGTATAGTTTGAATTCCTATCTGACTTGCTCATTACTCATCCTATCCTCTCTCACTCCTCTGTTAGCCAAAACCTTTTGCTTGTGTGTTTGCTCACTCTACCCCTAGCCTGGTATACCTACCTATCCTTCTTTTCTTTCCCTCTCTAAAGACATACACCTCCTAAATCCTATCTGATTTCCCTCTTATTTCATCAAAACTTTAAAATTTCTCTAAACTCATTATTCCAGTTTCCTATCAACTAAACAGCTATACTGTTAAAATCATTTAGAAATGTTTAGCTTATACAGCTCCCTTCCCTATCATGCATGTTGTGACCATCAAAAGAGTAGAAGTCCTCCAGGAAGACACACACACACATGAGCCACTCTATGTAGCTTATGAATACATATTGTCACTGGTGCTAACTGCTGTCTATACTATCCAGGTGATTGGTGGTACAAGTGCTGTGATAAGTATAATAGACATCTGGTTCATAACTGAACACTAGATAGTGCTCAGTTCTATAGTCAATCTTATCTACTTTCCCCATCTACACAAGAGACTAGAACCTATGGTGATGCTCATATTTATGAGATAGGGAACTTCTCAAATCTAGAAAATGAGAAGGGCATTCAGGTACAAGAGATGTCCAGAACCCCAATTAGACAAGATCAAAGAAGATACTCTGAATGCCTCATTTTTATTAAAATAACCAATATTGAGGTCAAGGAAAGAATCCTAAAGTCAGCAAGAGTGACACTTAGAGGCAAACCAATATGAATTATACCAGATTTTTCAACCCAAATTCTAAAGCCAGGGGTGCCTAAAATGAAATCTGTCAAGTCCTGAAAGAAAACAATCTCCACCCAAGTCTTTTATATCCAGCTGAGCTATTTTTCAGATTGGACAGAGAAGTAAGAATCTTCCATGATTAACAAAAACTAAAAGCATACATGAACACCAAGCTGGCTCTACAGAAAGCACTTTAAGAAATAATACACAAAGAAGAAAAAAAAATGTACCTCAAACAGAGAGAAGGTACCATCTCCATTAAAGGAATAACCAAATCAATCAAAATTTAAATTAAAGATAACACACAAAACAGGTCAGTATCAAACAACAAGATTGAAACAGTAATAAAAAGTCTCCCAACAACAACAACAACAACAACAACAACAACAAAAAGCCCAGGTCCCAGTGGGTTCTCAGCTAATTCTACAAGACCTTCAAGGAAAATCTAAGCATTATGCTTCTCAAATTATTTCATGAACCAGGCGTGGTGGCGCACGCTTGTAATCCCAGTACTTGGGAGGCAGAGACCCTAGAATTCAGGTTCGCGGCCAGCCTCAGCTACTTAGTGAGGCCTTCCGTAACTTTGTGAGACCAGGTTTCAAAATAAAGTATAAAAATAGAGCTGGGGGTATAGCTCGGAGGTAGAACGCCCCTGGGTTCAATCCCCAATCCCGCAAAAAAAAAAAATTATTTCATGAAATAGAAAGAGATGGAATAATTCTTAATCATATCTATGAGGCCAGCATCTCCCTGATACCCAAGGCAAATAGAGATACCTCAAAAAAAGAAAATTACAGACTAATTTCCTAATGAATATAGACACAAAGATTCTCAATAAAATACTAGCAACTTGAATTAAAAATCACATCAAAGCCAGGCGCTGTGGTGCATGCTTGTAATCCCCGTCCTTGGAAGACGGAGACAGGAGGATCACAGGTTTGTGGGCAGCCTCAGCAACTTAGTGAGATCCTGTTTTAAAATAAAGAATGAGCCGGTGTGGTGGTGCACGCTTGTAATCCCAGTACTTTGGGAGGCGGAGACCGGAGGATCCGGGTTCGCGGCCAGCCTCAGCTCTCTCCCTGTCTCTCTCTCTCTCTCTCTCTCTCTCTCTCTCTCTCTCTCCTTAGTGAGGCCCTCCACAACTTTGTGAGACCCGGTTTCAAAAATAAAGTATAAAAAATAGGGCCAGGGGCGTAGGGCGGAGGTAGAACGCCCCTGGGTTCAATCCCCGGTACCGCAGAAAAATAAAAAAATAAATAAATAAATAAAAATAAAGAAAGAATGAAATAGACCTGGAGATGTAGCTCAGATGTATAATTCCCCTGAGTTCAATCCTCAGTGCCACAAAAATAAATAAATAAATAAATAACACATGATGATTGTCCACCATGACCAAGTAGGTGTTATCTCGGGGATGCAAGGATGGTTCGACATATACAAGTCAATAAATATAACTAATCACATAAACAAAATGAATGACAAAACCCACAATTCTATCAATAGATGCAGAAATTTGACAAAATTCAATACTTTCATTCTAATAACACTGAAGAAACTAGGTATAGAAGGAAATTATCTCAACATCATAAAGGCAGTTTATGATAAACCCAAACCAATATAATGTTGAATGGAGAAAAACTAAAAGAATTACCTTTAAAATCATGAAAAAGAAATGGATCCCACTATCACCATTGCTATTCAATATAGTACTCAAAATTCTAGCCAGAGCAATAAGACAAGAGAAGAAAATTAAAGGGATACAAATAGGGAAAGGAAAAGTTGAATTATCTCTATTCAGTGATGACATGATCTTATACTTAGGAGAACCAATAAAACCAATTAAAAATTGCTAGAGCTGATACACAAATTCAGTCATCAGATACAAAATCAACTTTAAAAAGTAGCTTTTCTATATACCAATCATCGATCCACTGAAAAAGAAATATAAAAAAATCATTCATGATTGCTTCAAAAACAATAAAATACTCAGGTATAACATTAACCAAAGAAGTAAAAGATCTCTACAATGAATACTACAGAACACTGAAAAAAGAAATTGAAGATCTTAGAAGATGGAAATACCACCCATGATCTTGGATAGGCAGAATAAATATCATCAAAATGGTTATACTACCAAAAGCAATATAGAGATTTAATGCAATTCTTATTCAAATATCAACATCATTTTTCACAGAGATAGAAAAAAGTCCTAAAATTCATATGAAAAAACAAAGAACCCAGAATAGCCAAATTGTTCTTAACAAGAAAAAACATGCAGGAGGCATCACAATACCTGACTTCAAACTATACTCCAAATCTAAAGCAACAAAAACAACATGGTATTGGCACTAACACAGACATATAGATTAATGAAACAGAATAGAAGATAGAGAAAAAAAACCTCTCACACCTATAGCAACTTGATCTTTGACAAAGGGGCCAAAAAACACATACTGAAGATTAGATAGTCTTTTGACCAAATAGTTCTGAGAAAACCATTTAATCATATGTAGAAGAATGGAATTAAATCCTAACCTCTCACCCTGCATAAAAGTCAACTCAAGATGGATAAAAAAAAATCTAGAAATTAGACGAGAGACCTTGCAACTACTAGAATAGGGCATAGGACCAACTCTCCAACATATAAGCACCAGTAGAGACTTCCTCAATAATATCCCCAAAGCCCAGGAAATAAAAACAAAAATCAAAAATCAACAAATGAAATGGCATCAGATTAAAAAATACTTCTGTGTAGCAAAGGAAACTATCAAGAACCTAAGAGAGAGTATACAGAATATGAGAAAAGTTTTGCCAGTTACTTCCCTGATAGAGGATTAATATCTGTAATATATATTAAAAAATTTTTAAAAATAAATTTCGAAAATATAAATAACCCAATAAAAGTGGCAATGTATCTGAATAGATGCATCTTAAAAGAAGAAATACAAATGGCCAAAAATATTTGAAAAAATGTTTGACGTCATTAGCAATCAGGGAGATAAAAATCAAAACGATACTGAGATTCCATCTAAATCCACTTAGAATGGCAATCATCAAGAATACAAGCAATAATATATGTTAGCAAGGATGTGAGGAAATAGGAACACTTACACATTGTTGGTTGGATTGCAAATTAGTAGAGCCACAATTGAGTCTAGTATGGAGGTTTGTTAAAACACTGGGAATGGAGCCACCATACAACCCAGCCATACCACTCTTGGGGATCTTCCCAAAGAAATCAAAGTCAGACAACTATAGGGATGAATGTATTTCCATGTTTGTAGCAGCACAATTTACAATAGCCAAACTACAGAACCAGCCTATGTGCCTATCAACAGACAAATGGATTACATAAGTATACATACATGCGATGGAATTTTACTCAATCATAAAAAGGAACACAATAATATCATTTGCAGGAAAATGGATGGAACTCAAGAATATTATGCTAAGTGAGACTAGCCAGTTGCAGAAAGTGAAGGGCCATATGTTTTCACTCTTATGTGGACACTAGAGAGAGACTGGGAAACAAAGAGGATGTCAGATCAATGAGGGGAGACACTAGTGGAATGGGAGAGGGGGATTCAGAGAGGGAGGTGGGGAGGAAAAATGGGAGATCTGATGATGGAAACTATTCAAATAATCCTTTCTTCATACCTGAAGTCATCTGTATTAATGTAAATGTTATCTACGGCGAAAGGCAGAGAGGGAGCTGGAGGGAAATGCACAATGCATGCTGTGTGCGTGTATGCTTTATCACTCTGGACATCACAATGACGTATAATTACAATGCACCAATAAATAAATTTTAAAAATATATAAAACTACTCCCTCAGGTAAAAAAAGCCCTCAAGTAAATATAGTGTTTTAGAGAACTTTAAACATACTGTTAAATATGGCATCTTCTTTAAAAAATAAATGTAATTTTATACATTAATATTTAAAGTCTATGATTATATTAACTTAAAACCCATAAAAGCAGAGTGACTCAAATTAAGGATGCATTTGCAAATAGTTTGGCTCAAAAGTTAGTATTAACTATGACACTATAATGCATATTTTAGAAAGTATTATTTAGCCATAAATTCATCATCAAGGCACCTTCTAAATATATGTTTTATATTACCTTTTTATTGGTACAATGTAATTGTACATGATAGTGAGATTCATGGTGATATATTCATGTTTGCACATACCATTATTTGTTAGTTTCTGTGAGACAATTTAATAAAAAATAAGGAGACTTCAGAAGACTTTAATCAAAACATCTGAGAAGTTGTACTTTTCTGTTGATGTCACATTTTACAAGAGTTAGTGACAAAGCAGATACACTTATCCCAGAATCCTTTATATTTATGCTTTTCATGGTTGTGAAATACAGACCAATATAAGATAGGCAAAGGGCATAGGCTTTGAGTCATGATAGATATATACTTATTGAAGCTTTGAATTATTTAATAATTGAATGTAAAGAAGTGAATTCTTTGTTACTTGAAATAATTAAGCAAATGATGCAATACTCATCTGATATGTGTGAGTTGAAGCTGGAAGCACATGGGGTGTAGGTGGTGGGGAGAGATTAAGGCCAGGAATGGGTACTCTCAGGATATTGAAGACACATTCTCCTGTGAACAAGAATGAGAGACTCTGGTAGGGAAGAAGGAGTTCTAGCTTCTCAAATTAATAAATATAAGGTTGAGAGTAACATAGTCACTATCTGATTTCTGTTAATAGTATACAAGCAGATTCCTGTCATGAGGCACCACTGGGAGATGCTTCCAGCTGGCACAAAGGGTGAAAATGGAGGGCTGGTTTGGTTTGGCTCAAGATCTCCATCTAGGTGGACACTGTGGGGCTCAAGAAAAATCAGTTGCCTGATCCACAAGAAAACCAGGGCTAAGCAGAACAATGGTCAATACTGATGATAGTGACCCAGAAATAATTTCAGATTCAGAAGACCAGAAATATCATACTGGAAGGTCAGAATGGAAGGGCCAGGTAAAAGCATAAATGAAGAGAAGGAAGTTACATAAGAGAAAGAGTAGTCAAAGGAATATATATGTAGGGGTATAAATAAATTTCTGAGCACTGAGCATTCAAGCAAGTGTTATTATTGGGGATGGGGCCATTTTGATTACCTTAACCAAAATAGGCAAAGGAAATTCAGGGGTGAGGTAATAAACTTAGAAGCAGTAGCATTGACAGCGAGTGGGTTTAAACCACAGGGATCCTAGCCAAGCTGATAAACGTCTGTACACCTAATAGAAGAGCTATATTGACTAAGAGATTCAAAATTAATGTCATTTTTTTACCATATCCTGGAGGAGACACATGTTAAACAAATAGAAACTTATATTCAAATATTGTTGGGTAAATATCTAGTTGTACGAAACCATTTCATTTCTTTTACAACTTAATTTTAAAACATACCATTTACATAATTAAAATAGTAAAAGAGTTGTGTTTTAAACAGTTTATATATGTGTTTTTGAACACAGGAAAGGAAAACCATAGTAAATTGTCTTCTAATTCCCCATCATTTTTTAAGAATTGTGTTGATGCAATGTAATGCAATTACTCATCATTTTAGAAAAGCCTCAAACCTAGGCCACAATCATAGGCACAACAACTATTTATAGTATATTATTATTGAGTTAAAATATATGACAAAAACTAAAAAGACTCCTGATGCTGATCTTGAATAACAACCCACTTATGAATATTAAAAATCAAATAGACAAAATTTCAATTTTTGTTTGACAATGTGTCCATATAGATATGTCTCTAGTTATTATCTTTTTGCTGAGATATACTGCTGCAGGTAGAAATATTTTATAATTACATAGATTCCAATTTAGATAATAAGAAAGATTTGAATTTTTAGGCCTATTATATAGATAAGATGAATAATTTTCCAACATCCAAATAGTCTCCAATATTTTGCTATGAGTACAATGATTTACTTCCTGATTTTTAATTCAACAATTGGGGTATGCAAATGATGAAGTAATAAAGGATTTGTTAAATAATAAAATAGAAGAGTAAGTGATGGGGACTTTAATTATGAATGAAATGAAAGTCTTTTTATTTCTTGAAAGATATTTCATGATTTCATGCCTAAATTAAAATATTCAATATGGTGCCAGAAAATATCAGACATGGGCCACTAATTAGAGTTAATTAAAATCAAACAATTAGCATAAGTATTTGTCACTGAGTCTGTTACATTGTGGAGACAGTTCTAATTGGATCAGCATAGCCAGAGCATTGGGATAACATCTCTACAGCAAGCGCCGTCACTTTGAAGAAGGATAGTTGCCGTGTAGAGCATGTCTTTCCACTAGGGGTTCACATTTTGAAAGTTGGGAGAAGGTGGGCTTATTTCTAGTGAACCATCATTCTATGGGTTGATCATTGATTCTTACTTCTCTGAGGAACAAACCAAATTTCTCAACTAGGAAACAAAAGAAAATAAAACAAAAAAAACTCCAGAAAGAATTTGTTTATCCACACAGAAGTTTGTAGAATTGTGAGTCTCAATCAAGACGTGAATCAGATGCACAGAAGTGGGGCTTTCCACAGTCTCTAAATGCATGCATAAAAGCCACATAAGAGCAAGCAGCTAGGGTCAAGATGGTGGCCAAAAAAGTTGAAATTGTTCTTCTTTATGGTTGAGTAACTTCCATTGTTTATATACCACAGTTTACTTATTCATTCACCTGTTGATGAACACTTAGGTTGACACCATAATTTGGCTCTTGTGAACTGTGCTTCTATAAAATATGGATATGCATGTATGATTACAGTATTCTAATTTTAATTCCTTGATTATTTCTTGTGGTACCAAGATTGATCCCAGGGGCATTCTACCTCCGAGCTGCACCTCCAGCCCTATTTTATTTTTTGTTTTGAAACAGGATCTCACTAGGTTGCCGCTCACTCCTTGCTGAGGCTGTCCTCAAACTTGCAATCCTCTTGTCTAAGTCTAACTTTAATTCTTTTGGAAAGACAGGAAAGGAATAGCTGGGTCACACAGTAGTTCATTTGCAGGAAAAGGAATGGAACTAGAGAATATTTTAAGTGAGATTAGCTGGTCTCAGAAAGTCAAGGATCAAGTTTTCTTTCATATATGAAAACTAGAGAGAAAATAGGAAATTAAAGGGATTTCAGATCAATGAGCAGAAAGATCAATAGAATGGAAAGACCACTTAAGGGAGGGGTGAAGAGGGGAAAAAGGAGGATTGATGAAGGAAACAGTTCAAATAATGGTATTTCCATGTATGAAGGTATCACTAGCACATATCTGAGTGCATCACTTGGAACCTCACTATGAGGTATAATTACAATGCACCAATAGAAGTATACAAAAGTTGAAATTGATAAAACTGATTGCAACAAAAGAATTTAAAACTCACACCAAGGATCATTTGCTGCCACATGCTAGAGCATCTCCGAAATTTACCAATCTCTGATTATCATTCACATTTATAACTAAAGAGGATCTACTTTATATAGCTTTGCAACTTTTTTATTTCTAATACTTACATAGTTTTATAAGGAAAACCTATTATGGGTGTACAGTCATGGTTCTTCAGAGAAACAGACACATAGATATCTACTTATCTAAAATCTGTGTGTGTGTGTGTGTGTGTGTGTGTGTGTGTGTATGTGTGTGTGTAGAGAGTGAGGGGGGTTATTTTTAAGGAATTCGTTCACACAATTGGGAAGGCTCAATAAATATGAAACCTTCAAGTCAGGCTAGCAGACGGGAGACTTAAGGAAGAGTTGTAGTTCCAGTCTAAAAGCAATCTGCTGGCAAAATTCCTTCTTGCTCCACAGAGGTTAGTGTGTCTTCTGTTAAAACCTACTTTTGAGATAGGCATTGTGGTACACTCCTACAATTCTAGCCACTCAGGAGACTGAGGCAGTAGGACGGCAAGTTTAAGACCAGCCTGGGTAATTTAAGGAAACATGGTCTCAAATAAAATTAAGTTAAAAAGGGCTAAACAAATGGCTCAGTGGTACAGTAGTTAAACACACACACACACACACACACACACACACACACACACACACACACACACATAAAAGCAGGAAATAAGAAACAAAAAACCTACAATAAACATCTCACCCATGTGGCAATAGGCTAATCTGCTTTGTTCAATGTCCACCTATTTAAATACTAATCTTATCCAACACACCTTCACAGAAACATCCAAAATAATTGGACAAATCTGAGCACAGCCGTCCAACCAACTTGTCACATACAATTAACTGTCATGGTTAAGAGTACTAAATATGACCAGGCCCATTTATATTAGCACCTTTGTAAAAATCAAAACACTTTCATAAGCAGATATGGGATGAGACAAAAAGTAATGACCCACGTGCAGATTAAGAGCTGGCCTAAGCCAGGCGTAGTGACGCACACTTGTAATCCCAGTACTTGGGAGGCTGAGACAGTAGGATCGCAGGTTTGTGGCCAGCCTCAGCTACTTAGTGGGGCCCTCAGCAACTTAGTGAGACCCTGTTTCAAAAAATAAAGAATAAAAAATAAGGCTGGGCATGTAGCTCGGAGGTAGAATGCCCCTGTATTCCATCCCCGGTACCACAAAAAAAAAAAAAAAGAGGTGGCCTAAGCAGGGCACAGGAATATTTTTGTGACAACCCAAACTGAGATAAGGTTAATTTGTTCTGCTGAAACGCTTAATTACTGCATTGTATTTGGCACGAAATTGTTTCATGACATGGTCTGTGCAGGAGAGAAAAATATAAAAATTCTAAAACTCCTTGTATCTGACTTCCTTTGGCTCATTTGAATTTCTTAGTAATAACCAAACCTTGAACATCACTTCCAATTTGAGTTGATCACCTTTTCCTCATGTAGAAGAGATGCCCTGGGAATCCAGGCAGGCTCAAATGTATCTTTTTCCTTTATTTTTAATTGATACATAAAATATTGAGATTATACATATTTGTGGAAGGACCACCGCAATGTTTGGATACATGTATACATTGTGTAATGTGTCCATCAGATTAAACATATCTTCTCAAATATCTATCATTTCTTTATAGTAAAAACATTCAAACTCCTTTCTTCTAGCTTTTTGAGATATATAGTGCACAATTTACCTGTAGTCACCCAAGTGTACAATAGCACATCAGAACGTCTTACTTCTAACTGCAACTTCGAAGACTTCTAACAGAAACCTATTGATCAATCTTTCCCAGTCCCCCTTCCTAATACACCTCCCAGCCTGTTAACTGTCATTCTTCTCTCAACATTTATGAGATCAACTTCTTTAGATTCCACGTGAATGAGATCATATGGTATGTGTCTTTCTGTGCCTGGTTTATTTCACTTAAAATAGTAACCTCTAGCTCTATGTGTGTTATTGCAAATGGCAGGATTTCATTCTTTTTATGGCTGAAAATATTCCACTGTGAATTCATACCACATTTTTATTCATCCATCAGTTGATGTTCACCAAGGTTGTTTCCATTGCTTGGCTATTGTGAATAGTGCTGTAATAAATATGGGAGTACAGATGTCTCTTTGACATACTATTTTCATTTTTTGATATATACTTAGTACTGGCTGGCCCATTCATAGGGTAGTTCCAGTTTTAAATTTTTGTGAAATCTCCATTCTGTATTATACAATGGCTGTACTAATTTACATTCCCACAAAGAGTGTGCCAGGGTCCCCTTTCCTCCACATCCTTGACAGCTGTGGTTATCTTTTATCTTTTGGTACTAGCCATTCTTAGTGGGTGAGATGATATCTCATTGAGAGTTTAATGTCCCTCCTATGTCTCTATTGTGTATAATCCATGGCTTCTCATGCTTATTATAGTTTATGAGTAGAACTGACTGAGGCCCTTAAGTGCCATTTCGTTTGTTCTCTGAGGCTGCATCTTTTTCAAACACTGGTCATAGGTTTCAATTTTTGGTGCAGGTATCATGTTTTTTTGTTTGTTTGTTTGTACAAGACATGCTCTAATTCTTAATAGTGGTCCAAAAGTCTTCATAAAATATACGTAAGTTCCTATAAGTTACCGTGAAAATAGTGAATTAGTATTTAAAAATGTATTTTCATTTGGTTTTAACCACACGTTAGAAATCATAATTTTAAATTTTTAATATTTTTGTGTTTTTCTTGCTAGTTTGTTTTTGTGACACTGAGTATTGAACCCATGGGCATTATACCACAGAGCTACACCCCCAACTCTTTACTTGTGAGACAGGGTCTGGTGTTGAGCTTGAGATCTTCCTGCCTCAGACTCCTAGAAGTCAAAAAAATTTTTTTTTTGCGGTACCGGGGATTGAACCCAGGGGCATTCTACCTCCGAGCTACACTCCCAGCCCTATGTTTTAATCTTTATTTTGAAACAGGGTCTTGCTAAGTTGCAGAGGGCCTCACTAAGTAGCTGAGGCTGGCCGCGAACTCAGATCCTCCGGTCTCAGCCTCCCAAGTACTGGGATTACAAGGGTGCTCCACCATGCCCGGCTTAGAAGTCAATTTTTAAGAAACAAATATTTGAAGAAATATCCATATAATTCTATCAAACCTAATCCCCTTTTGTCCTCATAACCAAGCCTCCAGACCTGCAAAAACATAGGCATATAGTCAATAACATAGTTAAGTTTTTATTTTTCCTTGAATTTCAGACAAACAGCTATCCATTCTTCCCTCATCCAAGTTGAATATACATTTTGATTTAGATGTTTGATAATTATTTTTCGATTATTTAAGGCTCAGGGTAAAACAAGTGCTTTTTTGTTAAAGAGCATACATCTGGGAAACAAGTTAGCTAGAATTATTTTCCTAGGTAATTTTCCAATTAGCAATATTGGGAGGCTAGATAGGATACAGGACTACCAAAAATTATCAGAGATTGGAGAATAGGGAAAAATATTTGAATTCCAACTCAGCAAGGGGTACTTGACATCACTTTCAGGGTGTAGTCTACTGGCAGACAATGGTGGGGAGAGAGAATATAGGGAGAAGCATGGAATGAGATTCTCAACATTCAAAGAGTGGGTCACTGTTGGCACCATCTAGGGACTTGTTAGAAATGCACAGGCATGGGCTTTGCCCAAGATTTACTGAACTCTAATTTGTATTTTAATAAGATCCCAAATTCATAGGAACATTAATGTCTGAACAGTACTCATCTGCATAACAGTTTTCTCCAGAGGTAGGCTTGCTATATAGGATTTGAATAATGATTTCTGACTTTTCATGCTGTGCAAAATCCAATAGAGTGGGATGATTCTGATTGGTTGATTGGACACAGCCCTTAAACAGTCCTTGAGCAACACAGGCAGGAATTTACAAATTTGATGCCACTTGCAATTTGTGTTGAATAACATCAATTAGATAAATTTTCCAGTCATTTTCACTGAAAAGGGAGGCAGATTAGAATGAAAACATGAGCACTAGAATTATTTAGTTCTGAGTCTAATCCTTCAGAACTTGAATAAGGTATATACACATTTTGCACTTTAATTTGCTCTTTTATCTATTATTTGGAAAGGATAATGCTTATTTTGTGTGTGGGGACTAAGTTGGATAAATTGTGTAAATATCTTGGTACAAGTATACAAACGTATTTGAGCTTCTTGTGGGTGTGTTTATATCCTATATAGTTTTATATATTAGGGATGTATATAATATACACATATATATGTATGCTGTGTATGTATATAAATATATATATATATTTACATAGTTAGAACAAATATGTGCCTATATACATATGTTCATAATCTATAGAGGTAGTTATATATAATATATATATATTACATATATACTATACAGATAAAATACTTATATGTATATATATGTATTTGTATATACATAGACAAATATTCTATGTAGTTGAGATTGGATATGTGTTAGTGTGTGTGTGTATATATACATATATACATAAATATGTATATGTGTTTGCATGTGAATGTATGCACATTATCTCAGTCAATATTCTCACTGTCATAATCTGAAATGACTGACCATACAACTTAGAGAAAAGAAGATATATTTGCTCACAGTTTTGGAGATTTAGAGGTTCAGTCCATGTCAGGCTAGGTCTATTGAACTCAGGGCATGGCAGTGGGAAGCAGAGAGAGGGAGAGAGAGCAGTGGGGGAGGAAGGATATAAAATTCCCAAGGCCACACTCCCTGGGAATCCTCCTTACCATCCAAGCCCCACTTCCAGCATTGCTATCTTGTTTCCGTGTGTGCTAGGGGGACATTCTAAATCCAAACCACTACACTCGCCCTTGTCCCCCTAGACCTCACAGCCACCTCATAATGCAAAATGCATTTCGTCCATCTCTAAGAGTTTCTACAGTCTTAAAAGTTTTATCATCACTCAAAAGTTCAAAGCCCAAAGTCTCCTCGGAGACTCAAGGTAAACTCTTGGCTGTGAGCCCCTGTAAAAACAAAAAGCAAGTTACATGCATCCAATGAACAATGGCACAAAGTAAACATTTGCATTCCACAAGGAAGGAATGGGGCCATGGAAAGTAGGAATGGGACCAACACAGTATCAAAATCCAGCAGGTAAAGCATTTAATCCTACCGCTCCATTGCTGGCATCTGGGGCACATGGTGGTGAGATGTGATTTCCAAGGGTCTTTGGCAGCTCTGCCCCTATGGCCTGGTTGATTGTAATGTGTGACATACTGGCTCTTTCAGCCTGGTCCCAGGGCTTGCAGCTTGCAGAGTTTCCTTGCAGTTGTTCCATGTTTCTGGCATTTCTAAATCTCAGGGGTTTTTCTTGCAACCTTGGCTTCACCTTCACAGCATCACAGATTGCCCCGTTTTGGCCTGCTTGCAGGGATTCTGATCCTGCCACATGTTGCCTGTCTTCCTAGGCCTTCCTTTGAGAAGAAGCCTCCGTGACCTCCTTTTTCCAGAAAAGTCAGCATTATGTGGGTACCCTAACTGATCACGAGCAGGAAAGGTAGTCATGTCCTCTCCAATCAGAGCAGCTGGGCCCGCTTCTATCAGGAACTTGGCTAAATCGGTTCGCATCATGGATGTTGTTGGGCCTGCCTCCATCAAGGCCACAGGGAGGGAATCTGAGTGCCTTTCTTCAATATCACGATCCTTGTTTCCATGGTTACAAATTGCCCTGACTACATCCATTTTTTTGTTGTTTTTAATCAAAGCATTTGACCTCCTTTCAACCATGTTACTTTCTTTCACATTGTGAAACAGAACAATGTAAAAGAAAGTAACATGGGCCCCAGGTTTACACATGATTTTCTGGCTAAACCACAAATCTATAAAGTTTTTCTGTTTTGCTTTCTGCTCCCAAAATTTGGTGTATAATTTGGTGAATGCGGACATCAATAACCATAATGCAGTTTGGATCTTTTGCTGTTTTGAGATTTCCTCTGCTAGTGTAATCAGTCCATCATCTTTATTTTTCCAAGAGACAAAATTTAATATATGCACACAGATTTATATCTAATGCAGCATCACACCATGTAGGGCATTTACTCTTATTTTATACATTCATATATGTTTGAAACACTTCTTAAGGCTACAAAACAGAACATAAAAAACAGAAGTATATTCAACACTTACAAAAAAGAGATATGATAAAGAATATAAAGTACTGTTTTCCTTTCAACACTTCAAAAGATATGTATATATACTTTTTATACAAGTAACATCACAAATGATCACATCTTCACATGCTTATAAGTATTATTTGTACTTAGTGTTAGGCTATATTTTTCATACATAAATTATTTCTAGCTCGGTAACAATGAAATTTTTAATCCTTTCAAGTAAACTCAACCTCAATGTTGCTGCTTCCCAACATTAAGACATGCACCCATCCCTCATAGGATTTTCTAAAACTTATATTTAGGGGAGGATATCTTAAAAAATCCAAATTAGTGGGAGAGTAAATGGCTAACAGTAGCAAAACCTTTGTTCTTTGAAATTGACATACTGGAAGTGAGCCATTATTAAAATTTTAAAATTAAAACATAGTATTTAGACATAAAATAGGGAATAACATACAGTAAACATAAGTAGTGCATCCAGATATGCATTCTCTTCAACTACCCTAGAATGGACCTTGATTAATATCCATAAGTGAAAGACAAAAAGTTTACCTCATCTAAAAATGAAAGTAAAACAAATGAGGCAAAAAATAAATATTGCTAGTTTCTAGGATGGCTGAGTATTTTCAAAACCAGAAATGGCTAGAAAGGAACTTTATTGCACCAAGTCAATAATAAGCAAGTCTGCAGTTCACAGGCATTTTAATTTAACCTTGACTCACAGGAGGCAACACGCTGCAAGAGCAGCTTGCATCAAGTCAGCTGTTTCAACATTAGGGCTTGAGAAAACCTCCTTCTGCCGATGGAAGCAGGGTCTGAGCTTAGGTCTGCCATGAGAATGGACTTGTGGGTTACCAGAAACATGAGGACTATACAGCTGCCAGCATCCGGCTGCCAAGGACCGTGTGGGGCAAAAATTTAAGATGCATTTGAGACTAGATAAATTTGAAGAAGAGACATACACATGATACTAAAAGGAAAGGGAGCTGGACTCAAGCAAAACCACCTAACTAAAAACCAACAGGTGAGCTTTGGTCAATCTAAACAACTGTTCATCAAAATGTATCTGATCATAATATGGTGAAGTCTCATAATTTCCAAATCAAAATATAAATGATTCTCAGTTCTACCATTTTTCTTCTTTTTTTTACATAAATATTAAATTGCATGTCAACATACAGTATGACATACAACTGATATGAAGGACAAAAGCTTGCTTGACCATAGTTTTACCTCAGCACAAGGCAAAATACCCAGGCATAAAACATAAAACATTTAAAAACAAACCTAAAGGAAAAAGAACAAAACTAACCTTCATGCAAAGATTGATATTTTAAAAACTACCAAAAGTCAGTGTTCTTTTATTCCAGAGTTCTCCAAAAGAAGTACCATCAGCTAAAATAAAATTCTTTCAGCTGTTTCCATAGTGTCTTGGAGGTTAAAGCAGATCAACACTTCTCTCAGGGACTACACAGAGTATTCTGATGCTTAATTGAGGTAAGAGAGTGAAAAAATGAATAGTATTCTTTCCTAATCCACTTTTAACCATTCCCAGAAACAAATCAAATCCCAATCAATAAAATGAAGAAACCGGAAACAATAATTTCCTTTAGACTTCATCATCTTTAAATTTGACCTCACACAGTTTTAGGACACGGCAAAAATGCTGATAAGTTCTTAGCCAGAATAACACATATGACCTCTACTCCATTTTCCTGTGGAGTCTTCTTTGCCCTCTAAAATCTCATGAGCACAGTCTCTACTGTCTGTCTTTCTAGCCACATTCTGGCCCTTCCAAATTCCTTTCAAAAACCAGTTTCAAAGTCTAACAAAACACATGGTCAGATTTAAGGTACAGCAGTGACCCCACTTCTGGTACCAATTTCTGTGACCCCACTTCTGGTACCAATTTCTGTCTTGGTCAACATTTTCGTTGCTATAACCCAAAACGACTGACCACAGAACTTAGTGGCAGGGAGATTCTGGGTTCAGCCTATATGAATCCAGAAACTGAAGTTCAGGGCATGGTGGTGGGAAAGAGAGAGAGAGAGAGAGAGAGAGAGAGAGAGAGCACAAAGCACTGGTCTAAAACTGTTGAGGCTAAAAGCAGAGAGT
>PVJS01006034.1:10626-52902 GCA_004027185.1 Glis glis | reverse complement strand
AACTTACACCTGGATTTTAATCCTGGTCTCACTGTTTTGTAGCTCAGTTTTCCCTTATGTAAAATGGGGTATTGATAGGATCAAGTTCAGTGAACAAGCCAAGCATGGTGGTGCATGCCTGTAATCCCAGTATGTGGGAGGCTGAGACAGGAGGATCACAGGTTCACAGCCAGCCTCAGCAACTTAGTGAGGTTCTCAGCAACTTAGCAAGACTCTGTTTCCAAATAAAAAATAAAATAGGGCTGAGGGTGTAGCTCAGAGGGAGAAGGCCCCTGGGTTCCATCCCCAGTACCACAGAAGAAAAAAAAAAGACAAATCCCGTGAGAATCATTTGCTACTGGGATTCAGAATGCTTGCTCTTGGTCACACAATCTAACCATAAATCAGTCCTTGGCACGTTGTATGAGTCTTTAACTCTGGTGAGTTTAGATTGACTACGTTTTGTCCTAGCTGATCAGTACACACACAGGCTGCTCATGACCTGTCCTGCTCGTCTATCCGGGTCTCCGTTTACCTAGGTGTTTAAACACTCTCCCCCCATGACCTGACCCCTCTCCAAAGCTATCACCCCCCCCCACATTCAGACCTCTACCCATGACCAGTGACAAGATCCCCAAGTTCTAGTCCCCCCATTCTGGTCCCTGTGTTCTCTCCCTTCTAGGCCGTCTTCCCAAAGCCGCAGCCCACACTCCTCCCTATGGTCTGAGCCTCCTCCCACACCCAGCCCTACCCCCCTGTCTGGGGCCCTCTTCACTGCCAGTCCCCAGTGCCCTGCCCCCCCCCACATTCCAGGTCCCCTGTTGGAGTTAAATATAAAATGTCTCCTAAAGAGATCATTTATTAATATTTAGGGTTGACATAGTTGAGTCGTGAGGGTTATACTCCCAGCAGTGGATAAATCCATTGTAATGGATTATCTGGGTGGTGACCCAGTAGGCTGGTAGGGTGTGGCTGGAGGTGGGTCCCTGGGGTGTGGCCTTGGGGATTATATATGGTTCCTCCTTGGCAGAGCTCTGATAAAAGGTAGAACTTTTTTTTGGATCTAATCATCTCGGGTATTTTAGGTGTGGAGCTAGGCCATTATGATGAAAGTGTGGCTCATTCAGGGCTTTTGTCTAAGAGTGAACAGGCTCTGTAAAGTGAAACTAAGGATTATGAAGTTTTATTAGATTTTAAAACTATATATTCTTCTCCTCCCCAATTTGTCTCCTTCCTACCTAAAATTTGATTTCTTCTATCCTACCTCATTTCCCTCCCCCTGGACTTTGCTCCCTTAATCTTAAGGGTTTATGAAGGTCAAAATTCTATCTCCTATAGCTTCTTTGGAGCTGACAAGGGGGCGTCGGCCATGCCTATCCAGGGACTGAAAGTCTCGTCCTGACTGATCTAAAGGAGATGTGGGGGTCCTGACTGATCTAAAGGAGACGTGGGGAGTTCAGGTTTTTTGTTGGCTATAGAACCATCATCCTCTGATGTTCTGGAAAAGAAGGCATAAACATGCGAGATATTAGCCCCTCACAGCAGCAAATCAAACAACAGAAGAGTATTCCAATGCAAAGTATAGTGGCCAAGAAAATGAGAATTTTATCCCACCAAGATGTTAACCAATGCTTTTCTTGTAAAGGGACATCCACCAAGGTAATCCAGATGAACTGAAGTGGGTACTAGCCCACAAATCCAACAGGCACTTTTATCAGTATCTCTGGTATATTGTTGTGCCCAGTCCAGGAAAAAGTTTGCTTTTCCTGGAAAGAATGATGTAAAAATTAGGAGACAAATAAGTTGATATTTTTTAGTCTGGATAGACATAACATAGTTATAAGGAAAAGCACAAAAATAAAACTTATCCTGATTCAGTCTTTTTGGTCCTTTTGAATAATGCTTTTAAATCTTCCAAAGACTCGCAGGAATAGTGTTTGCAGGTCTTGTCAGAGTCTGGAGGCCTATTCCTGACTTCAGAGCCTTGATCCTGTGAAGTCTCAAGAGAGACAGGTTTAATTCTAGACATATGAATCCAGGAATTGTGTCGCTGTAGTTTAACAGCTGTGGGAGTGCTAAGAAGAACTTGGAAAGGACCCTCTCACTTTGGGAGAAGCTGATCTGAGGGTGAGTCCTTTCAGGTTTTGAGTAGGACATAATCACCTGGTTGCACTCTGGCCACATGGGTCAAATTATTATCAGGAGTTGGAAGGACCTTATTGCCATATTCCAATAAAGCATTTTGTACTTGCCCCAGGTTAATTACATATATAATCATTTCCTTTGTTCTGGGGTCAGTGACAGGATCTGAAGTTAGAAAAGGCCTTCCATAAAGCATCTCATATGGACTCAGTTGGAGGGAGGTCTTAGGAGCAATGCTAATCCCTAATAGAGCAATGGGCAGTGAGTGTAGCCAGGCTCTGAGGTCTCCTGGCATAGCTCTCCCAAGGTGGCTTTGATTTGTAAGTTAGCCCTTTCTACCTTTCTTGATGATCGAGGGTGCCAGGAGCTACGGAGATAGTAAGTTATGCCCAGAGCTCGTGAGACCTCCTGTGTTATTTTAGAGACAAAGGAAGGTCCATTGTCACTTTGAAGTGACCTGGGGAGCCCAAATCTAGGAATAATTTCCTTTAATAATGCCTTAATAGCTTCTTGGGCTTTTTTAATTCAGGTAGGATATGCTTCTGTCTACCCAGAAAATGTGTCAGCAAAAACCAGGAGATAGTTATAACCTTGACATGGTGGCATCTGGGTAAAGCCCATTTGCCAGTCTTCCCCAGGAAATGTGCCCCGTCGTTGTACTGCATTAAGTAACAGCGGCGGCCTGGCTCCCCGCCCCCCTGGGTTATTACGGAGGCAGAGGGGGCAAGCCCTTGTGACCTCTTGAATGGTCGTCTCGAGGCCTTTTCCTCCATAAAGCAGGAGCCATGACCCAATCTACTCTGAGTGGTTGTGATGATGGGGTCTGACTTTGCTGCCAGGTGCGCAGTGAGGACTCCGTTTAACCACAGCTAAACAGCTACTGTCGCAGACGGTCCTGACACACACGGCGAGATCCGCAGCCTGACAGAAAGGGGACCACCATGAGAAAGGCCCTTCCAGAGGAAGATTGTTCTAGAGGAGAGACAGGTCAGTGGGGGCTGTGGTGCACCTCTGGAATCCCAGTACTTTGGGAGGCTGGGACAGGAGGATTGCACGATAGAGGACAGCCTCAGCAAGTAGTGACTCTCATCAACCTAGTGAGACCCTGATTCAAAATAAAAATAAAATAGGGCTGGGGGTGTAGCTCGGAGGTAGAATACCCCTGTGTTCAATCCCCAGTACCACAAAATAATAAATAAATAAATAAATAAATAAATAAATAAATAAATAAATACAAAACAGGACTGAAGGTGTAGATCAGAAGTAGAACACTTCTGGGTTCAATCCACAGCACAGTAAAAAGAGAGAGCGAGGTCTCCCTCAAGGTCACGCTGGTCCCCGGTAGAGTGAGGACCCAGCTCTCAAGCCTTCGTCTTCTCAGGGGAGTTCAACCCCATCAGGCCACTGAGAAGAACCAGCAGCCAGAAAGCAGGTATGTGTAGTCAGGGAACCCTATAAGTCCCAAGTGCCACTGTCCCTTTGGAAGGTCTCCAGGAAGGGACCCCAGATCTGGATCTCCAAAAGGCTCTAGCATTCTCCCTGCACCTCACAATTTCTGCCTCCTCAAGGACCCATCACCTTCATCCCCACCACCACGAGGAACTGTCATCTTTAAAGGTGGAAGGAAGCCGGTGCGGCTGGGGGCAGATGCCTACGATCCTAGTACTTGGGAGGCTGAGATGAAAGGATCACAGCTTCAAAGCCAGGGTAACTTAGTGAGACCCTGCTTCAGGATATAAGCTGAAATAGGGCTAGGGGTGTGGCTCGGAGGCAGAATGCCCACCCTGGGTTCAATCCCCAGCACCACACACACAAAGTTGTGGAAAGAAAACTTGTGCCCGTCCAAGGTAGGGACAGATCAAGGCTGGGGCAGAACCAGGGATTAGCCAGGTGTGGTGGCACATGCTTATAGTCCCAGTGAGGTGGGGCAGAGGAACTGGGACCAGGAAGAATCAAAGTGGTCATCTACACCCCCTTTCTGTGAGGTTGGGGGAGGTAGCAGGAAGGTGAGAGACACCTGGTGGGCGCCAGGGAATTAGGGTCCTGACCAACCCACAGATAATCATTTAAATTAGGGATCAAAAATTGTGCAAAAGTCATTGGTTCCCCAAAACCCAATTCTGACCAACCATAAAAGAACAGATAGAAAGCCTCAGGAAGGTTTAAAGCCCACTCCCCAAGGGCTTCGAGGTCACTCTCTTTCCAGGACCCCCCTTTTGGGGGGGAGCTGCTTTGTCCCGTATCTATCCCTAACTTAAAATAAATGTTTATATTTCTATACCCTTCACTAGTCCTTGGACTTCACTCTTTGAAATCCACTGGACAAGCACCCTAAAAGGAGAAACACCCGTTTCAATTTTGGTGCCTTGGCCATGTGAGAAATAGATCTTTTCTATCAAAGGAATGGCTTAACTTGGGCGCCATGTTGTTAAGCTGCCATTTGTGTAACTGTATCTGTGTACCTGTGCTTGTATTTTTGTAGATAGCATTTCCTAAAAATTGTGAGTGCCAACCCCTCCCCCGCGTCCCCTTCAGCCAATGGCGTAAAGATTGTGAGGCTGTGTTCCCACCAATAGGAGCAAAGCACAGAAGCCCCGCGCTGAAGATAAAACACCCAGTAATTTCCTCCATGTTGTTCCTTGCACACCAGACCTTCCTGGTGACGGAACCCTTTTTGCAAAAAGTAAAATTCGCCTTGCCGGGCTGCTTTCAACTATGTGTTTTTTTAAATGATGCCATAAAAATTTACTTCTAACAGCCGGTTGAAATGGAAGGGTAAGTAAAAAGAAAAAACCTTTCCCCCCGGGCTTCTGCCATGTGTTCTTCCAGGCTCAGATGGAGCAGTTTAATCCCACGTGGTTTACATTTACACTTAATCTGTGCTGTGACTCTTAAAATAAGAGCCAGCAAGGCACAGAGTCTGGGAGAAAACAGCAAATAAACAGAAAGAAAAAAAAAAGGGCAGCAGGGCAGGCGTCAGGGCGCAGTCTCCACAGTTCAGCCCCGGGCCTGGCCGCCCGGGTCCAGCCGGAGCCGCCTGTCCCTGCGGATCTACTGGTAAAAGTGGGCAGCAGGCCTAGTGGTGCCTCCTCTGCTGCCATGGGCCCCATGGGCTGCACCTCCACTGAGCACGGGCTGTGCCTGCCATTCGGAGCCCAGGACCAAGCGGCTGCGCTAGTGCAGCAGCTAACATGAAGATTTGGTTTGGCTTCCAGGCTGGGACTTGGACCTTTGGCTGTGCGCCTTAGGGGATGGGGGTGGGGGGCGCGCCACCGCTGCTACCACTAGTGCTGCGGCTGATACTAATTCCTTGTGCGCAGCACTTAGAGCTGAGGCAGGCACACACACACAGGCACATGGAAAAAAAATTTTTTTTGAGGTATCGGGGATTGAACCCAGGGGCGTTCTACCTCCGCGCTACACCCCCGGCCCTAGTTTTTATACTTTATTTTGAAACCGGGTCTCACAAAGTTGCGGAGGGCCTCACTAAGTAGAGAGAGAGAGAGAGAGAGAGAGACGGGGGGGAGAAAGAGAGAGAGAGAGAGAGAGAGAGAGACGGGGGGGAGAGAGAGAGCGCGAGCTGAGGCTGGCCTCGAACCCGGATCCTCCGATCTCCGCCTCCCAAAGTACTGGGATTACAAGTGTGCGCCACCACGCCCGGCAGGCACATGGAAATTTGACCCAGCAGTCCACAGTCCCACAAGAAAAAAGAGTTTTCTCTGTAGTCAACATGCAGATGCAGCCACACAAGGGAGACAGATCAGGTGCGGGGATCCCAGCCCTGAGTCCTGGCTACAGTCAGAAGGTCACTTCTAACCTTGCTAAATCTATGTAGAAATAGACTACTGGAGACTAAGTTCAGAAAGCATAGAGAGCTAGTCAGAACTGAGCTCTCTAAAAATTTGGGAGAGCTCCCATTGACGAGTTTTAGGCTATGGGGGTGGGTTTAAACCTCCGCCCCACATGGTGTGGTGGGAAGGAGAACAAAGGAGGGTTCTCCATCATCCCAAATTTAACATGCATGAGAAGGGAGGTGTCTGCTGCTGCCTCTGGAAGGGGCAAGCGGCCCCTCCCGCGGGTGACTGATAACCTCTCACACCTAGGCCTCTGATGCTGCTGGTTAAGCTCACAAAAGACTTCTGCCTGGTGGATAGATGCTTAAGTCTAAATGTTTCTTGTAAAAGCCTGTAAGAAGTTATTCCTCTGTGTGTGTGTGTGTGTATGTGTGTGTGTGTGTGTGTGTGTGTGTGTGCGCGTGCGCGTGTATGAATTTAGTAAAGTTTCAGGATAACAAAAGTCAACATGTAAAAGTTAGTAGTGTTTATATAAGCTAATAGTGAACTATCTGAAAAAGAAATCAAGAAAGCAGTTCCATTCATAAAACACACACACACACACACACACACACACACACACACACACACACCGGTGCTCATAATAAAAAACAATTGGTAACAACAGCAAAAATGAATCCAAATACCCTTTAGTTCATGTGACTTAAATCTTTAACAAATAAGTTACCTTAAATTTGTTGGTAAAAATAAAAATAAAAGGTGTTATTAAAGATTATTAACATGATTCTTTTCCAAGATGCAAGCCAATCAAGATTGTATCTATCTATTTTTGTTAAATGTTTGAGGTGTAATGACCATTTTTGTCTAGGTTTTTTTTCCTTTACAGGAAAGGTGGCTTAAAATGCTAGTTATGCTTGTTTGATATCTTGGTTTTTATGGCTAATTTAAAATAATTATTAAAATGGGTAAATTAGATAAATATAAATGGCATAGGTTTTAAAAATGTCCATCTTCAAAAAATCTAAATTCTATGTAAGTTAAAATGCTAAACAGCCCTTACTAAATATAAAGTACTCTTGGTTTCTTAACATCAGCAAAAGATAACATATCTGAGTCTATCAAATATGTTTTTCATATGTGTACAAAAACAGTTTAAGATTCCCTTCTTTTGGACATTAACAAGATAAATTACTAAGAGTTAAATTCGAATTAATATGTGATTGCATATATATGTATCTATATATGGCTAAAAAATTTTTAGGCTGTGTTTTAAAAAACAACTATTAAGAATACTTTATGAAGTATTTTATCTTATCTAAATGAACTAATTTATCTAAATTGGAAGATTTTTATAAGTATTGTTTTGGGTGTAAGTCTAAAATTGATAAGACATCTGGGTGTGGTGGCACACGCTTATAATCCCAGTACTTGGGAGGCGGAGACCTGAGGATCCAGGTTTGTGGCCAGCCTCAACTACTTAGTGAGGCCCTCTACAACTTCGTGAGACCCGGTTTCAAAATAAAAGGATAAAAAATAGGGCCGGGGGTGTAGCTCGGAGGTAGAACGCCCGTGGGTTCAATTCCCGGTACCACAATAAAAAAAATAAAATTGATAAGACAAAAGAAAAGCCAACAAATAATAGGAGCCATTTATAGGTATGAAGAGGTATTCTAATTGGGAAGTTAAAAGAGGAAATGCTTTTAAATTGAAAAGGACTTTGCATTGCGATATTTTTGTTCTAAATGACTGAATTATCCCATAAGGAAAAAGAAAGGTGAGAAAAAAAATCAGAGGGTTAAGCAAGTTGCAGAGGGTTTCAGAACGTTGCAAATGTTTTTTAAAGGATAGGACTCACAAAAGAAATTTTGGATGTGTAATAAAGTTTAAAAAATTATTTAAAGGGTATTCTAAAATTCACATTTAATACATTAGTTCTCTGTTTAAAACAATTAGGTTTTCTCTAAAGTTAGAAAAATAGTCCTAGATGAGTAGAGGGAAACTAATTTCGAATGGACTTCTGTTTGCCAATTTTTCTCTGTCCCCTTTGCTTTTCCCCCTTGGGGAACTGTCACGCCCTCAGTCATTGGCTCTTGGTAGGATTGTCAACCACAGTGTCTTCCCCCCACTCCTCCCGAAGAGCCAACATACAGGCCAAATGGATGTTCCCTCTAGGAATTTGAATGTTGAGTGGACTTATTTAAGGCAAGAAGAGTCTGCAGTTGTGTCATTTCGAAGGCGTCTCCCCAGATAGGCTGCCCGTTACCTTTGGCTCTCGGGGCCTCCTGGCTGCCTGGTACTTTTTCTTCAGAGACAATTCTCTAACTTTACTCTGTATGTCACTCCAAACCCTCCCAGTGAATTCCTTACTTCTTATCTGCATAATCCCAGAGCTGATTTCTGTTCTTTCGACCAAATTACCCTATTTTACTGAAAAGCAACCCAGGTGCCCATAGAAATCAACCCAGCTCTTCCATCATCAACAGAATTGGCAACCAGCCATCATGCAACATTTGGAGAAAACAGCATAATAGATAGATACTAGCCAAGATGAGCACGTGTAAAAACTTGCCTCTGAGTTAACAGAAGCACAAAAGATGGAGTTATGATTATGAAACACAAATAAATGTTATACATGTAAACAGAGAAGAATAACAAAATTGAGGCTGGAGAAATGGAAGCTGCTGTTCAATTTCTTATCTTTCATAGAAGTCAACAAACTCCTTAA
This sequence comes from Glis glis, assembly GCA_004027185.1. Lineage (NCBI taxonomy): Eukaryota > Metazoa > Chordata > Mammalia > Rodentia > Gliridae > Glis > Glis glis. The sequence continues at coordinate 44,262 of PVJS01006034.1, read as the reverse complement.
TAATTCAAGTCAAAGGAGTCAACACCAAAAAAAAAGTAAATAGAAAAAAAAAAAACCCTTAAAGCAACAATTTCACATGGATTTGAAGGTCCAAAAAAGAGAATTTTAGATTTTGCATTCTTCTGCATGGTTTGAGTTTTTAAAGCTACATGTAGATATTACTTTAAAATAAAACCCAGTTTAAATTTTTTGAAAATAATTTGTATTAATAAAATCATGCATCAGTTAACAACTTCCTATGTTTAATTTTAAACTAAGAAATGATATCCATTTAAGGCTAGGGTATCCAGGAACCTCCAAATCTAACACTTGACCAATGATTCTCCCCGAAGGATTCACAATTATAAAGTGTGCACCCAGGAGGCAAAGCGAGGCAGACCAAGGCTCAGGGACAGCTATGTCCTAAGCTGTGGTCTTACTTGACAAACCAGTGCTCAGCACTGTGAACTTGTTATCTGGGCTGCGATGTACCTGGTAAGCGCTTTCTTAAATAACTGGAGAGGCAGGCAGGCAGGCAGGCAGGCTGTGAAGCAGACTTGTTCTAGTTTTCCCACCTATGCCAGAGTGCCAGATGTGCCAATGGGAGAGAAGTTCAATCCTAAACCAACCTGCCATCCCCAGAGAATTTCAAACCTCAGAGAAGGGCTCCAAGAGAGAAATAATTCCCCTCCTACCCAACTGATGTGAGGAAGGGAAGATAATCCAGAGACCACGAGAGCCAATACCTTCTTCACTTTATAGCTAACCCCAGCCCATCTTCTTTTAATCATGTGGAGCAAACAGCGTGAAGAGAAAGGCAACAAAGATCCCACCCCCTATGCTGACCGTTAAGCCCCGTGGTCTACAGCATTGAAATTGTTATGGTTTGGGGTGGTCTCTGGTGGGTCCTTGTCCTTGGCCCATATAGAAATGATGAAAATATTTAATTGCAATGCTTTAGCAAATTTTAATTACAAGCAGAGAGAGAGAGAGAGAGAGAGAGAGAGAGAGAAAGAAAAGAGAAGGGATGGGGGGGCATCTTACGGGCATGATGGAGAGCACTGAACTGAGACTGCCCTTCCCTGAAATTTCTGGTCTTAAATAAGGTTTTTGTTGCCTTTCTTATCTGGATCAACAGGGCAATGGCTCTATTTCCCACCAAATGCTGGTGTCTAGTATTTTGTCTTTTTTAGGCTGGTGGTCATGCCAATAGCCGTGGCTCACTTTCTCTGTTTTGTCCCTCCGAATGCAGGTGCTGCTCAGCCTGTTCCATCAGCCATGCTGACCCAGCAGCTCTCCTCTTGTATGCTTAGAGCAAGTCGGCATTCTTATCTTTGTTGTTATGGTAACCGCTGCTTTACAGGGGATGGGGCAGACTGGACTTTAGGAAAAGCTCAAATATCAGGCTGGGAAGAGTAGGAAACAGTCTGTTTTAACCTTTTAAATGCCTGCTCTGCTTTGGGACAATCCAGATCATTTTCCCATCTTCTATTAGCTTGCTTACACCCATAGCAAGGGAATGGGGTCGTTGAAGTCTCTACTTCCGTGCTGAAAGGGGATGATGTGGGGCCCCAGCCTTAGGGATGCATGGAAGCAGCAGCTTGTCCAGGGAGAAGGGGTTAAGCCAGTAGAAAACATGAGCCAAATATGAGTAGGAATAGAATGGCCAGTAGAGGTCTCAAAAGAGGTAGGCTTAATAGAACCTCACTACAAACCTTTTAACTAATTTTTAAATACAACCATCTTTATCACACATACAATAACATTTCTTTTATAAGCTTCACTCTCCACAAACATTTTGTGATGTACTCAAACCTTCTGTGACTTGCTTTTAACCTTTTGATTTATGCTAGTCCTTTTTTTCCCCATTTGGGACAATCTTAGGATAAACATTACTATACAGGGTGCTTTTTTATTCCCAAAATATTCTCTCTTTCTCTCTCTTTTTTTATCTTTCCTTACCGAAACTTCTCATACTCATGTACCTTCTCTCTCTCTCTCTCTCTCTCTCTTCTCTCTCTCTCTCTCTCCTTACATACTGATTCCTTTCTGTCATAATTCCTTTTTTGACTTTACATTTTGAAACAATTTTGTAAACTTTTAACAAAATAAGAAACAAATTACAACCATCTATCGAAGTTTTACAGTGGCCTGGACTTTAAAGAGTTACAGCTTTTCTTTACAGAGGTTTACATTTTAGCTAGGACTGACTGAAATAACAAGCACCTTGAACAATAACCATGAACAGTACCTCACCTCAGTATAGACAGCAAAAGAGAGGAAAGAATGGCTTAGGTTTTTTTCTTTTTCCTTTTGGGGCTTTTCTGGACCCAAGTTAGCTTGGTTTCCTGATGACTAAGAAGGAATGAGAGAAGTGGTGGTCATCCCAGGAGCAGACTCAGCCTTGAATAAAGAAGTGTTTAAGGGGCTGGCCCAATATGCCCCAAACTGTTACTTTATGAGAGGATCTTGGACCAGGGGCAAGAGCTAACACGGAGAACCTGGCACCGTGTCCATGATGAACCAGGCAGACTGTAATTCCACCTTTAGGGTCGCCCAAGGCTCTTTAGCTTTGACTCAGGTGGTGGGAGCCTGGAGAGATGGCTCTGGGACACATCCTTGGGAACCTGGGGTCCCTCCAGATCTGGGGACACTCGGACTTCCAGTGGTCTCCTTTATATTGTGGGCAGGGTCCTGGAGGGTGTTTCTGGCCACCCTGTTGAGGACATTTGTGTCTGAAATGCCCTGGCTTCTCACACCTAAAACAGACCTGAGCCTAGGCCCCCGTGGGATTAGGGTTTACATGCACGGCATCCAGGATTTTTCCATGGCGCCTTTCCCTTTTGCTTTCCCCCTTTCAAGTCTCTGTTATAATAAACTGAATTGGCAGCCTGCATTGGTTGATCCAAAGTGGATTTATCAGGAGCTGACACCAGCTTTTGGAGTTTCTTCTTTATATCCGGTGTGAATTGGGTCAGAAATTTATCTCTAAGGATGGCCTCTCTTTTTATCCATTTCGGGGTCAGATTAGTGAATGCAGCCATGGTTTCCTTAAGTCTTTCTAGGAAGGTCATCGGGGATTTATTTGGGCCTGTATGTATGACTGTTAACTGTCCATAATGGAGGGGTTTAACTTTAGCCTTTTTTAGTCTTTCTAGTATACAATAAAAATAATAATTGTTGCTTGCCTCCTGGGCTCCCTGATAAACATGCTCCCTCTCCCAGGATGTCGGGGTCTGCTCTAGAAGCGGCTGTATGTCCCTCCAGGTGAGGTCGTATAAGGAGGTCAGTAGCTCAAGGGCCTTTACATATTGGTAGCTTACAGTATTGTCATCTTCTTTTGCTGGGGTCAGCTGGGATCCAATCTTAGAGAGGGGATGTATTTATTGTGTTTGGAAGGTTGCCCTCCTTCCATGTACCCCTGATAGAAACTAGAGGACCAGCTGGGGGCAGGTCTTCCATGGAGTCTTCCGTGGAGGGGTGAGGGTGGCCCCATGTCCACCGGGGAGTCCTCTTAACCCTGTCTCTGCCTTGGTTTATCCTCCCCTGCCTGTTCCCTCTCTTTGGATGGGGTCCCACATATCTCAGACATCGCTGATGTTTTCAATTGTTAAAACACTGTAATTTCCAATCTTTACCAGTAGATGGGGCGAAAGGTCCAAGGATGACAGGAGAGCTCAGAAATGGCACCTGTGGACATTTTCTCTTTTTAAATCCTGCACAGAGGGCCTCGGGATGCATGCAGGCACCGTCCTGTAAAGCCTGCGCACGGACAGGGACAGAACCGGGAAAGTTACTCAGAGCAGCGGGACCCCGAGGGGCAAACGGTGTGCAGAGAAAGACCCCGCCCTCTGTGCTGACAACATGGAAATCACCTAGGCAACGTTAAGGCCCAGGTGGTTTAAATTTAGATTTTTTGAAGGTAGACATTTTTAAAACCTATATCATTAATATTTACCTAACTTACCCATTTTAATAGCTATTTTAAATTGGCCATAAAAACCAAGATATCAATCAAGCATAATTAGCACTTTAAGCCACCTTTCCGGTAAAGGAAAAAAAAAAACTACACTCCATTTTTAATGTTCAGCTGGACTTCTGACACCTGTTTAAATAGATAGATAATTAGAGGAGGGGATGGCATGTTTGGTCAGTCTCAAGGACAGACGCCGACCGAGGCAGAAACACAGCAGAACGGTTTCCGGAGGTGATGACTGCCTGCCGCATCTCCTCCCTTACTCCTACGGACTGTGCTTCTGTGTTTGAAGCATCCTTTGAAAATTCCTTATAGAAATAGGCTGTTTCTTTAATTGTCTCGTTTCTATTCTTGCATAATCATACCACCTTTCATTTACAGCATTTTACACTTATTATTCTAAGTGATTTTGGCATTATCAACATCATCGTGCAAACTTTCTATTGATTGGATTATTCTTCAAAAAAGTAATTTTTTAAAAAAAATCTACTCTTTCTTCCCTGTCTATACTGCTTTAAAAGATGAGAGTGGTATCAGTTGCCCAATTTTGAAGTACACGGGCGGGGGGAGATGTTGTTGACTAAAAGAAAAGGATTCCTTTTAGTCACTGAAGCTACAGATCCAATCAGGACAAGGCCTAGAAGACTATGGAAGGTTTTTCATTTTCCAAGAACAATAGATATTTCAAAAAAAGAGATTCTTTAAGAAAAGAGATAGTGTTTTGGTTGAGAGTCTCCCACAATTCCACTACAGGTATGGGTTGCTAAAGTCATCTTGTTTTTCAAAAGATAGGGTACCCTCATTTCCTGTTGGCCAGTGTTATGGCTTGAAAGTACAGTGTCCCTCGGACTTCATGCTCTGGGGCAGCCTTATTCAGAGGTGGGTCCAGGGGGTATGACCCTGGGGACTATGTGTCCCTCGCCCTCTCCTCTTGCTCTATCTGCTTCCCTTTATCTTGCCCTAAGGACCTGTAACCCCAGCTCCTGCTTTGCAGTCATTGTAAATGGACTATATATTTGGACTGAAATCTCTAGACCCGTACGCAAATAAATCTTTCCTCCTCTATATTTTGTGTGTGAGATGTTGGATCATAGCAGTAAGGATGCTGACTGAAACAGCCAGAACAATCCAGGTGCAGTGGCTCACATCTGTAATCCCAGTAGTTGGGAGGCTGACACAGGAGGATCACAGGTTTGAGACCAGCCTCAGCAACTTAGCAAGATCTTTTTCAAAAATTAAAAAAAGAGCTGGGGGTATAGCTCAGAGGTAGAAGGCCCCTGGGTTCCATCCCCAGTGTCCCCTCAATACACACAAAAGAAAAGAAAGAAAGAAAAAGAAGCAGAACAACTTTGCTGGCAACGTAATCAAAACCCCACAGGAATATCCCAGGAAGGCCAAATTTATATTTGGGGCTGCTTTATCTCCCTTCTAAGTCCCCTACTCCTCTCTTCCGGTATTCTCCTGATATCCAGCATGTTAAAACCATTCCCTGGCTGCCCAGCCACCTCCCCTATCATTTACATAGGCCTGAGCTCTCTAAACAGAAAATACTCCCCTCAAACATGTCCTTGCTCCATTCCTATGATTGCAGACTCCCCGAGAAAGGAGAAAGATGAAGATGTGGGGCAGTGTAAATATGGTATGTCTTCTAACTCAGATCCAGGGAAACCTACTCAGGCTGCAACCCTGGTGTCATGAGGAGCTGGTGGGGAGCAAACCAGAAACCAAAATTATAGTCTGTGCTTGAATATAGGGTAGTGCAAAACTACCCCAAACAGTGAGTCACTATTTTCTAAAGAATAGAGATTTGTGGGGTGTTTTTGTATTGCGCTATGGAAAACTAAAAGTACCAGGTCCCTACTGCTTCTAGAGGGCAGACTCCACAGTGATGATGTCAGAAGAGACTGTGAGCTGAAGGAGACGCGTTATCCCTCTATCTGGTTCCCAACCCATTGTTCCAGAGACGTCTTAGTGTGATTGTCTCCCAGAAGCGCCTCCTTGTTTTCTCTCTCCCTCCTCACTCCACCACAGGAGAATTCCATCCCCTCCCTGGACATGCCCTTGCCAAAGATTACTGCCCACACCTCTCATCACTGATAGACTTCTCTGAATCTCTCAGCATAGTGCACGTGCCAGGCTAGTATGCTGTGTCTTATTTGACCTGTTATCAGGTCAAATGGCATATTATAGATGCCTGATAAATGCTCAAGCAGTAAGGTAAGGGGATCATTGTCTTATACCCACGATACAACTGTATTGTTCACTTAGTTTCACACTCATATCAGATAACCAGATGTGAACATTAAAGGTAACAAAAAATGTAAATGGTACCACCTGTATATTATCTGTAGTTAGAGGCTCAAATATGGCTTAGAGCAATTGTCTAGAATGCCTTATCAGTTTGGCTGGCATTCTGATAAAAACGGAAGGTAGTGAAGAGTGTGCGTATGTATGTGAGGTGAAGATATGCTGCTATTGGATTTTCCCCAGCAGTGACTGGCATAGGCCTCGTTCATATTTCAGATGCCCCAGGAAAGCTTTGGCCTTTCCTCTGCCTGTGGTCAGGAAGGGCACGCACTTGCTTGGCTGCTCAGGGAGTAAGTGATTGAATCTGAAAGGTCGGTGCTCCTAAAAAGTTAGAGCAAGGGTAAAAAATTGACACTGTGACACTGTGTAGAAGCCTGCTGTGAGTGAGGGCAGGAGGAGGAAGGAGTGTGGACAAAACTTTGCCAGCCAGAGAAAGTAGCAGATGAAAAAATTAGGGGTAGCGTAAGGCCATCCATCTAAGCAGGGGATGGAAGGGACGGAAGACACACAGCAAGCTTTGGACCAGGCACACATCTGCAGAAGGACCTGCCTACCCTACCGGCTCTTCTACGAGACTACCTGGTCCTGAGCAGGCTCCAGACAGGCAAAGCATCCATTTATGGCTGGAAAGCAATCTTGAGGCTGTAACCAAATCCTCTGACAGTTGGTAAATGATTTCCATGACTCTCATGAAAATAGACTATGTTATGGAGTGAGGCTGTACCTGCACAGGAGCTTTGGGGTTCGGAGAAATTTGCTGTGGATTCCTTGCCATTGAAGTTCCAAAGAGACCCCAGATGTCTGTTTTAATCAATAGAAGGGTTAGCATATACTGCACCCTAATCAGAAGCCATGGCAGTCCAAGGACCAGGTCTGATGATCACTCTTAGTGCCTTGTAATTATCTGGTAAAGTTGTCTAAATAATTCTGCCACTACATCTGTGTTAAACTTATCATGGATGGGGAAGTATCAACACATATTGAGTAAGCGAAATACCAGGCATTATACTAGAAATTTTGCCTAGTTATTTCATTCAATTCTTACAATCTAACAGATATGACTTCACAGATGAGCAAACTGAGGCTTTGAGGGGTGAAGTAAATTAGCCATGCAACTAGCAAGTAATAGAGGTACGTTTTGGAGATGTGTTTTTAAAATCTTTCCATTTACAACGATAATAATAAAAATAGCCAGAAAATGTTTATAGAGTGCTCATTCCGTGCTCAAAGCACTTTGTATATATTAATTTATTTCATTCTAGAAGCAACTTTATGAGAAATGTTACGGTTTGGGAGTTGCCGTGGGTTCTTGTTCTTGGCTAGTTTAGAAAAAAAAAAGCCAGAACTGCTGCAAGCTTAAGCAAGGTTTTATTATTACAGGCAGAAGGGGGGGCAGAACAATGAAAGTACTACGTCAGAGAGGGACGTGATGGAGTGCCTCGAAAGCGAGACACTGATGCCTTCGAAAATGCAGTTTTTTTTTTTTTTTGGCGGTACCGGGGATTGAACACAGGGGCGTTCTACCTCCACGCTACGCCCCCGGCCCTACTTTTTATACTTTATTTTGAAACCGGGTCTCACAAAGTTGCAGAGGGCCTCACTAGGTAGAGAGAGAGAGAGAGAGAGAGAGAGAGAGAGAGACAGGGAGAGAGAGAGCGAGAGAGCGAGAGAGCTGAGGCTGGCCATGAACCCGGATCCTCCGGTCTCCGCCTCCCAAAGTACTGGGATTACAAGCGTGCGCCACCAAGCCCTGCTGAAAATGCAGTCTTTTTATAGGAATTTATTATCTTCTCCCTCCTATCCTAGCCAATAGTCTTCTTTTCCCACTACAAGCAGATGCTAGGCCACTAGTTATCTCTGCTAGCCTTCTTTGTTCATCCTCACAGGACAGACATGTCTGACATCACTGATCAAAATGTATCACTTAGCAAGGTCGGGGGCTGCATGGTAGAAGCCCACTTTGTTCTTTGTTTAATTTTACTCTTAAACGTTAAAGCCTTTACTGTCCACCTGTGTCCTTGGTAAATCTCAGCATCCCGTTATCTCTATCTGCTAGAAGTTACTATGTTGAAACTTGTTTTATATTTGAAAGAATATATATTATTCTATATGTTATATATTTGAAAGAAAAGAAAGACAGGAATACAGCCTTTTAAAGTATAGAGGTTTTAGAGCTTTAACTATTTTGTGTCATTAGTAATTAATATTGGGTTAATACAGCTTTCTTTTTCATCTTTTAACTTAGTCTGAACTTTTTGTGAGAGTCTACATCATTCTTTCCTTCTAAGGGCAGGTGTCGATAGATTCAGCATTCAGTGTTCAACTCTTTCCCCCCCGGGCTAACAGCCAGTTTTTATCTGAACAAGGTCAACCCTGGCTGGAGCTTTTGGCTGACAGCCTAGAGATAGAGAAAGGATTTTATTGTTTTGCCTAAGTATAGCTTATTCTTATTAGCAATTAATACTGTCCTTATTAGCAATCAATAAAGGCTCAATGCCCATCAAGAAAGACATCATTCTTTTCATTCCTAGTTTATAGGTAAAGAAACTACAAACACTGAGGTTGGACAGTTTAAGTAACTCACCTAGGGTCTCAACATATTAACAGAAGGATCTAGGATTTAATCCAGGAAGTCTGACTCCAGAAACTGCACTCTAAACACATTCTGTTGTCTCTAGTTTCAAATATTTGGGAATTAAGTGCTTTGCAGAACTTTAGACATCTACATAGAGAGTATCACAAAACCCACAATGGCATCAGTGAACTTCTAAAAGGATAGGTGCCTGACTAGAGTTCTAGGGAAGCAAGAGGTGATCACATCAAGTGATGGGGTGGGAACGACCTCCAGGCTCCTTGTGGTGGTACTGTAATTCTGTCAGGCATCCCTACTTTGCTCCTGACCTCAGTCCAGCACCTCCTGCTGGACGGCAAAGAGCACACCCCACTTTAGGACTCCCATATCTCCCACTTCCCAGCCAGAGGTCTGAAAGACAAGAAAACATAAAATCCATGCACTGCATAGGGAGAAGGAAAGTTTAGATCTATAGGGATGACTGGGTTCCCTTATTTTCCAGGGCCGCCTAAATGTGTCTCATAAAGAACTCAACTGTTTCTGAAGGGTGGCCTGCCGTGGGGACAGAGTCCAGACTTCAGGGCTTTCCAGAACATGAACTTTCAGTGCTAAAAGCAGGATTGGTGGTCACCCTCCACTCATGTGACAGTCCCCAAGGACCCGGAGGATTCCTCTTCATTCTAGTGCATTTTGTTCAAGCCATGCACCACGGCAGAGACAGCTGGTCACATAAACGTGTTCTGACCCATTTTGGCTATTACTGCTTTAACCCTAGCACCAGAACCAGCTCCTTCAGACAACTGTTTTATTCACTGGCCTGAACTGCTTAAATCAGATGAAATTATTTTGCTACTTGTTATCTCATAGCCAGAGGAAAGGTAGAGTTCTATGGGTTTAGAATTTAACCCTATTAGTTCAAGTTGCCACATCTCTGAATTAGTTGAATTAGTCACCAGATAAGCTGCTACTGACCCAGGAAGGAGAGATTAGACATGAAAGATGGTCCATTTCACCACTTAAAATATTCTCAGCTACAAAACAGTACCTGCAACTGCCCCCGATGAAGAATTCTGATAAATTGTTGTACATTGTTTTCCAATCCCTATATATAATTAGCTTCTCAGGATTATCTGGGTAAGACCACGGAATGTTTGCTGGAAATCCTGAAGATGAGACACCATAGTGGATGAGCTTAAAAGTGCAACTGGCCCCATTTGAAAATCACCATGATAAGCGAGGCTGGGCCCCTCTCTTTAAGAGATGCCGCAGTCTAATTAGGGACACACACACACACACACACACACACACACACTTTCTCTCCTGCAAGCCCTAGAGATTACAGATGTCAGGAGCTGTTATAAATAAACTCATTTCTGACCACAGAGGATGGGAGGAACCAGGTATGAGTTGAAGTACTAGAGTCCCTGCCAACCACAGCTGCTCCTTCCATGGCGAGCCCTGGCTTTGTATCTCCTATGCTTTGGGAAGGCATCTGGATACTTTGGGCTTGTCCCGTATACTGGAAAGGCTCTCTCAGCCATGAAAGATGTGCTCACACCTATATCATCCCATACTCAGCTCACAGCTGCCCATGTGGTTCAGCTTCAGGGACCTTGCTGTTCTCGCTGGCAAAAGTGCCCGCTGTGGCTTCCATAGTCTCTGAGTATCTCAAAAGGATCCGGCTCTGAACAGATGGTCACCTCACTCACAGTGGACTTCATAGCCAGCCAAGATAGGGCATTATCTATCTAATGAGCCATCTAGCAAACAAAGTTGAACATGTATCATTCTTCTTTTAAATACCCAGCTGTTGGCTCCCAAGCTGCGGGCCAGCAGGCAGGCTGAGTTGGGCCTTAGTGTAAGGTATGGGCATAGGAATCGCCTCTCACACCAACCAGATTTCCCAGGAATTTGGGAGAGACAGGCCTGGGAAAGAGAACTGGTTTGGGGAGTAAAGGCTGAAGCACTTCAGCTTATATTATATTCTTATATTAAAGTTACATTTGACTTTTCCTTCCTGTTTGTCTCCTTTCTACCTACTTATTTCTTCTATCCTACATGTATGAATAAGTCAGTTAATTATGACAAGATCAGACATATTAGCCCAGACTCACGTGAGGGACAAATATTATTAAGGACACATTTTATCAGTCAGTTGGCCCAAGATATTAAAAAGAAACTCCAAAAGCGGGAAATGGGACCTCAAATTCCCATTGATCAACTTTTAAATTTGGCCTTTGGGGTTTTCAACAACAGGGACAAGGTAAATGAAACCATTAAGGGCAGGAGGAGACTTATGCAGGCACGAGAACAAGCCAAATGAATTCCTCTTGCATTGGTCGATAGACCCCTGCCCCCTCAGAGATACCCAAAGGGTCCCCCTAGACAGATGGGAGGCTCGAGGCCTGGCACCTGCCATTACTGTAAAGAGCCTGGACATGGGGTCAAGGTCTGCCCAAAGTGGGCAGTGTACGTGTCTAGAAATTTGTTAATTTCTTCTAGGTTTTCCATTTTGTTGGAGTATAGTTTTTCAAAGTAGTTTCTGATTATCCTCTGGATTTCTGTGCTGTCCGTGGTAATATCACTGTTTTCATCTCTTATTTTAGTAATTTGGGTTGATTCTCTCTTTCTTTTGGTTAGGTTGGCTAGTGGTTTATCTATCTTGTTTATTTTTTCAAGGAACCAGCTTTTGGTTTCGTTGATTTTTTTTTTGTATCTTTTTTTTTATTCTCTACTTCGTTGATTTCTGCTCTGATTTTAATAATTTCCTGTCTTCTACTAGCTTTGGGGTTAGACTGTTCCTGTTTTTCAAGGGCTTTGAGGTGTGTCATTAGGTTATTTTTTAGGTGATTTTCTGTTCTTCTTATGTGGGCACTCACTGCTATGAATGTTCCTCTTAATACTACCTTCAGGGTGTCCCAGAGATTTTGATATGTTGTATTTCTGTTTTCATTTGTTTCTAGGAATTTCTTAATTTCTCCCTTATTTATTCTCTTACCCATTCCTCATTCAGCAGTGTGGTATTCAGTCTCCACGTGTTTATGAGGTTTCTCTGGGTCTTCTTATAGTTGATTTCTAGTTTCATTCCATTATGGTCTGAAAAGTTGCGGGGATTTTGTCACATTTTTTGAACTTGCTAGTACTTACTTTGTGGCCTAGGATATGGTCTATTTTAGAGAAAGTTCCATGAGCAGCTGAAAAAAAATGTGAATTCAGTTGTAGTTGGGTGGAATATTCTATATGTGTCTAGTAGGTCCATTTGGTTTATGGTGTTCCTTAGGTCTGAGGCATCTTTACTGACCTTTTGTCTTGAAGATCGATCTAGTGGTGTGAGAGGTGTGTTGAAGTCTCCCAATATTATTGTATTGAGATCTATGTGTGATTTAATGTTGCGAAGAGTTTCTTTTATGAAAGTGGTTGCACCTATGTTTGGGGCATAAATGTTGGCTACTGTTATATCCTCTTGCCGGATTGTTCCTTTTACCAGTAAGAAATGACCTTCTTTGTCTCTTCTGATAAGTTTAGGTTTCAAGTCTAATTTGTCTGATATCATAATTGCTACTCCTGTTTGTTTTCGAGTTCTGTTAGCGTGGATTACCTTGCTCCATCCCTTCATCTTTAGTTTGTGTTTATCTTTACTTGTAAGGTGTGTTTCTTGCAGGCAGCATATAGATCAATTGATTTTTTATTCATTTTGCCACTTTATGTCTTTTGATTGGGGAGTTGAGGCCATTTATATTCAGCGTGATTATTGAGAGATGGGTTTTAATTCCTAACATTATGAGTTTTAATTTCTGTTTGAGGTAGTGTTTATTCTTTGCCTAGTTGTTTGATGGAAATCACTGTTTCTCTGGTTCTGGCATTTCCTTATTATTTCTTCCTTGTAATTAATCTCTTTGAGTATTTTCTCTAGTGCTGGTTTGGAAGACATAAAGTCTTTCAGCTTCTGTTTGTGGAAGGTTTTTATTTCTCCATCAAATTTGATAGATATCTTTGCTGGGTAGACAAATCTTGGCTGGAAGTTGTTTTCTTTCAGAGTTTGGAATACGTCATTCCAGGTCCTCCTGGCTTTCATGACTTGATTTGGAAGGTCAGGAGTGATTCTTATTGGTTTGCCTCTGAATGTCACTTGCTCTTTTACTCTCGCTGACTTTAAGATTCTCTCCTTGGCCTCTACATTAGTGAGTTTGATTATTATGTGGCGTGGTGAACCTCTTCTCTGATCTTGTCTATTAGGGATACTATATGTTTCCTGTACCTGTGTATCGACCTCTCTTTCTATGTTTGGAAAATTTTCTAATATTACTTCTCTGAATAGATTATTGATTCCTTTGGTTTCAGCTTCTAATCCCTCTTCTATGCCTATTATTCTTAGGTTTGCTCTTTTAAGACTGGCTGATCTCTTCAATGTCCAATTCATGGTGTTGAATTGTTTTTTCTAATTTATATACTATGTGTTCATTTTTGGAGAGGTCATCTTCTAAGATTCTGTTTTCCATGTGGTCTAGTCTATTATTGATCGTCTGTATTGATGCCTTCATTTCAATTATTGCATCCTTCACTTCCTTCAGAGCTTCTTTTTGATTCCTGTTCGGTGTGTTCGATTCTTTGCTTATTTGATCTTTCATTCCTTTCAGGCTCTCTCTGAATTCGGAAATCCTGTATCATTTCCTCTACTGAAGTTCTGAATTGTCCTTCTGGCAATCTTTGCACTTCTGAGTAGGCGGGTTCTGTTTTGTTGGATTGGGGGGGCTCATTGTTTCTTTGCTATTCTTCCTTTTCATGATTTCAGGTTTCTTATGTTTATACCTTTGTTGCTTTTGGTAGCTCTCTCTCTCTCTCTCTCTCACTCTGTAGGTATCCTATGTCTAATCTCTCTCCCTTTATAGTTTCTTATCCTTGAGGTAGATAGTTGCTACTAGGTGAGCCTTAAAGGTGAATAGCTTTTATTGAATGGTTATTTTCACTTGCTTGGTATAATGTCCATTTGCAGGCCCAATTCTTGGTTTCCTTCAGTGATTGGGACCCTTGCCTGGTGCCTCTCACTGCCTGTGCAAGCGACCAGTGCCACTATTGCCCTTTTCACTGCAAGCGTGGGTCTCCATGTTCTCCTCTTGGGCTGTCCCTATGTCTCTCTCTGTCTACACCTATGGCAGGTGTCACCAGCAGGGGGCCCTAGGCTTGTGTCTTTGCCTCTTTGCCTACAGAAGCGGTGGATGTCACTTTGCCCTGATTCTGTGCAAACATAGAACCCCACGTTTTGCACAGAGAGGGCTGGTTTGGTTCAATTTCCCCCAGGTACCACAGCTGTATGTCCTGTGGCGATCCCCGGGGACTCTATAAAGGCGCTGCAACCCACCGCCTGCAAGTCTGTCCCACCCAAATATCACCAGGGACTGTCTGCTTATCCACGCATCTACCGCATCCCACAGCAGACCCCACTCCCGCCTCCTCCGGGGCAATCCGCAAAGTGTCAGCCCCCGTGAGTCCCCGTGTCCACGCTGGGTGGTCTCCCCTGGGGCAGCTCATTGACTTACGGTCTCGTTGAGCGCTACTCTTAATCTCTGGGGGGGGGGCTCGGCCGCTGCCGCAGGTTCTGGTCAGGCCTCCGGGCCCTGGGGACTCTGCCGAGCGTGGCTTGACCTGCTGCTCGCTTTTGTCACCGATGCTCTGCAGTGCTGGTTTTAGAAGAGCTCCCTGGCTTCCTTGTTGGTGGCCTGCAGCAGCCGTGATGCCGGTAGCCACCGGTGCGGTCTGACCAAGATGGCACCGCCGCCCCTTCCGCCGATGCAGCAGTTCGGGTGTGTGTCACGTGGAGGAGTCGCTGCTCGCTGTCACTCTGCTCTTCTGCAGCTGCTGGACTCACAGCAGGTCGCCGGAGTCTCCGTTGGTCTTGTGTGGAAGCCACAATGCTGGTAGCCGCCGGCAAGGTCCTGCCAAGATGGCGATGCAGCCGCTGTGGCCGCCGTTTGGCGTGTTGAGTGTGGCGGAGCCGCTGCTCGCTCTCGTCTCTGCTGATCCGCAGTTGAGCTCACAGCAGGGCTCCGGCTTCTCTGCCGCGGCGTGTGGAGCCGCCATGCCGGGAGCGGCCGGCGCGGTCCGGACAAGATGGCGCCGCCCCGTCCCTCAGGTGAGGCACTCGGAGCTTTTTACTTTCCTCTTTTTTGTCTTCTGGCTTTGATTCTGCAAGTTTCAAACTTTTCGTTGTTTAGTTCAAGTTTTTGTTGCTTTTCTTCTCCGGTTGAGAAGTTGCTTTCATGGCAATTGAGACCCAAGTCTCAGAGAGATCGTAGCGTGGTATCTCCCTTGGTCGCCATCTTGGATCAACCAGGTTGAGATTCTTAACCCAAATTATTTTGTTTAATCCTCAGGATAGCCCTGGGCGGTAGATACTCATTACCTGCATTTTACAGATAAGGAGGTTAAGTGTCAGAGAAGCCAAGTGACTTGCCCAAAGTAATGAAGAGCCAGTTAAGTGGGCTAAATCCAATAGTGAATATTTAGCCAGCAGCACATGCTACTAGCTTACTGGGAGGAGCACAGCAGGGGCTTTGTGGTCAAGCACTTTTAAGGCAGTGCCACAGGAGGGAGGCAAAGACAGACCAGAGATGTTCCCTACTCTGCAGAGAGGGTGAAGGGAGAGGGGAGGCAGGGGAGACCTGGCTTATTCTTGCCCTCTCTCTGCTTCCTGTGGTAATTACAGTATTTTCTTGATTGGTTGAAGATAGTCTGTGTAGAAACCACAGCCTTTGGGTTGTTTTCCAAATCAAGGCTTCCTCAGATCCCACAGCAATCAGCAAGCTCAGAGTATGTGAATCCCCGAAGAGGGCTGAGTGCCAGGAGAAGACATCTCCAGATATACTCCCTGAATGCCTCTTTCCAGGTCAAGTGTTTTCCACTGATAGCCCAGAGATGGTGTTGCTGCTTCCAAGCTGTGCACCTTCTTCAGCTCTGAACCTCACCTGTGCAGGTGATTTCAACTTCAGCTCTGAACCTCACCTGTGCAGGTGATTTCAACTCATCTTTGCATTGCCTAGAATGGGCAGGTTGCACAGAATTCTGCCTCCCTGCCTGCCAGCATATTTAGAAAGATATCCTATTTTCAAGTCGTTTTCCAGTGTCTTGGACATGGTCCTCTCTAAAAAACAGCCAGCTTCCAAGCAGCTAATCTGCCTGTGTGGCCCCAGATTTTTTGCAGATCGGCATAGTGGTAAATTAGTAAATTCCACTTCTAGAGTCGAAGCGCTTATGTATAAACCTAAGCTGACCTCCCACTGGTTGTACTACCATTAGCAAATCAGGAAACCTCTGTGTTGGTTTTATCTGGAGGAGGGAATGACGGTAGCACCTCCCTATAATGAGGGTGTTTTTTTCCTTGCTATCATCTGTCCTTACTTCTTCCAGCAACAGCCCTTTTTTTTCCCTCCTCCACTCAGTTATGTGGACCTTTGGGCTGTACCTATTACAATGCTTCATGAGTGGAAATGTAATTCTGTTGATGTAGCCTGGTTAATCAAAGATGAGGGCAGGGGTAGTCACGTGACCCAGGGTAAGCTGATGAGAGCTGTCTTCAGGACTTTAGCTAAGGTGTTGGGAAAGATGCCCTCTTTCCCTTGGCTGTGAGCTTGGAGCCACTAGTAGCTGTCTGTGGGGAGAGACCTGTCCAGCGCATCCAAAGATAGGTCTCCCAGAACCATCTGGGAAGCTTTTAGAAAAGTATAGGTGCTCTGAATCTTCCTTAAGAAATTTGTTTTCAGTCACTTAGGGTAGAGCTGAGGAATCCGTTTCTATGGCATTTATTGGTTGTAGTTTAGAAAGCACTAAAGACAACATGGGCAAATGTGTCACAGGGAGTACAGTCGTCTCCCCTCACCCACAGCCGTTCCTGCCCTGGTTTTAGTTATCCACAGTCAACTGGGGTCCGAACGATTAATGAAAAATTACAGAAATAATTCATAACTTTCGAATCACTGGCTACAATATATTGCCAGAAGCATTCTATTTTAGTTATTGGTAATCAATTACTGTGCCTAATTTATAAATTAAATTTTATTGTAGATATATGTATAGAAAAAAATGGGTTGGGTCTATTGTGGTTTTAGGTATCCACTGTGAGTCTTGGAACTTGTCCCCAGCAGCTCAGGGGGCACTACTGCAATCTTTGTAACTGCTGTGGGCCGAGAACAGGGAGCGGGAGTCCCTCCCAGTTGGTGCGAGCGCTCTATGCACATAGGCCTGTATAGTCAGGTGGGATGGTACACGTGCAGTGTGCAGCTCTAGGCAGTGTATTTACTTATAAAGGAGGATTCCTTGTCCTGGGTCTGGTCACGGCTCATTCTTAAACTTGCCATGTTGGTTGCTTTTTATTTTGATTATTTGAAGTCTGATTCACCTGACAACTGGGTTCTCCACATGGGTAGAAAGTTAATGCCTTTTTTTTTTTCTTTTTGGCAGTGGGAATTGAACCCAGGGTCATTCTACTTCTGAGCTACACTCCCAAATCCTTTTTATTTTGAAACAGGGTCTTGATAAATTGCTGAAGCTGGCCTTGAACCTGTGATCTTCCTGTCTCAGCCTCCCATGTACTGGGATTACAAGTGTGTACCACCGCGCCTGGCGGTTAATACTTTAGTAGCCACGTATGTTGTTCCTAATTGTCATATTCTCATTACTTTCAGAGTCATGCCCTCCCTCACCAAGGCCACCTACCCTCTAGCCGCTCAGTTTCCCTCACTTTTATTCCTTTCTGCCCCCCACCAAGAATTAATACTACTTTGAGTGTATAATTGAGCTTTTATTCTGGAAGGAGCCATTTGCCAATTTGTGCTAAGTTGGTTGTTTTCCACTTTAATAAGTGAGTAGAGTTAGGTATTTGACTGTTCTTCCAGACGTGGTCAGAACACGTCAGAACACACTTCATCAAGGGACTTCACACTTTTGTTGCTTTTTAAAAGACTGACTCATTCTGAAAGGGGCAAGTCAAGCTCAAGTTTCCCTTTCTCAAGGCTTTGTTCATCAATGTTTTGGAACAGATTTTGGGAATTGTAATCTGAATTTGACTTTAGAGGCAGAATTTCAGTGTGGGAACCAGAACCTTTAGGAAAAAATTACAGTAACTAAAATGTTTCAGCTTCATAATACAATTCTTGGATGGGTTACAAGAAGGAAAAAAAGAGTAGCTCCATGGTTGGGTGTGTGTGGCCCTTTTTTTCCAAGGCCAGAGAAAACAGAGGACTGTGAGCTCACTGTCTGTAATACTTCTTAATCTCTCATAGAAAGGCTGTGGGAAGTAGACATTAAGACTTCAGCAAAACATCTAGAAAACAATTTATATTCAACCAAAATTTTCACCCAAGCACGACTGACTCTGTCCAAACTACTGATGGAATTTGATTCAATGTCACCCTGGATAAAGCTTTCCAGCTCTGTGAGTTTGGTGACGTGGGCAGGTGACGTTTTCATACTCTTTTCCTCTTTGTTAGAATCACGAATTGACATTAACAACAGTCAAATGAAGTTCTATGTAAATTCTTCCTATGGCTTGAAAAATGTCCACCACAAAAACTTCTGCTACCATCTGTTTCACAAATTTGAGTTGAATTCCTAAATAAGAAGGGGGAAATTCCACCCTATTACTTCCTTTTTTTTTGCGGTACTGGGGATTGAACCCAGGGTCATTCTGCCTCCAAGATACACCCCCAGCCTTATTTTTAATTCTTTATTCTGAAACAGGGTCTCACTAAGTTGCAGAGGGCCTCACTAAGCAGCTGAGGCTGGCCACCAACCTCAGTCTCCCAAGTACTGGGATTACAAGCATGTTCCACCAAGCCCGGCAATATTATTTCCTTTATAGACTTAAAAGCTTTTGAAAACACACACACACACACACACACACACACACACACACACACACACCTTAAATATTTCCTTAAATATTTAGAAAACTGAAGATTGAAGGGGAGGGAATTAAAAGTCACAGCTCAGCGTGTCATAGAATAAACTTTAAATCAGGCATGCCAATGTAATAAGGATGTCTTTAACTGTCTTATTTTAAGAATATCAGAGAACTTAGAATTGAGTTAGAAAAGAATTATCATAAGATTGATTGGGTTGATATTTGTTTCCCATGTATTTTTTTTTTTTTGTGTGTGGTATCAGGGATTGAACCCAGGGGCGTTCTACCTCCGCGCTACACCCCCGGCCCTATTTTTTATACTTTATTTTGAAACCGGGTCTCATGAAGTTGCGGAGGGCCTCACTAAGTAGAGAGAGAGAGAGAGAGAGAGAAGGAGAGAGAGAGAGAGAGAGAGAGAGAGAGCTGAGGCTGGCCGCGAACCCGGATCCTCTGGTCTCCGCCTCCCAAAGTACTGGGATTACAAGCGTGCGCCACCACGCCCGGCTCCCATGTATCTTTATAAGCCTAGTAGAAATGGAAAACTTTTTGGAGTATCTATATAATAGAAAGTATAAATATGAAAAGTGGATGTATGATTTTCTGTTCATACTACTTCCAAGGCAATGGCAAATTAGTAAGAGAAGTCAGTAAAAGAATTAAAGAAATAGAAGGAAAACATTTTAGGTGCCTGATGTTCTACCCTCTTCATATGGTGTTTCTGTATGAAGGATTCTGTGTTTACTACATCAGTGTTTCTCAAACCAGGTGTAGTGAAAAGCCAGTTTTTTCAACTTCTTGCAGACTAATGCATTTGTAAAATATAATACAAATGTGGCAGTACACAATTACTACAGAAGTTTCTAAATGCTTACTCTTTGTGTACCTGTCACAGACCAGAAACAAACACTTCTTGAATTTGCACCTGTCCACCATCTACTCTTAGAGCGTTCAATTACAAATTTTTCATAATAGAAACTTTAAATGTTTTCTAAAACATTCATGGAATTATCAATGTCATAGGCATGTTTTATCAGCCCCACGGCAGAGAGAGAGAACCTGGATGTGCTTTCAAGTACCTTTGAGCCACAGTAAACTATGTAATTTCCTGGAGACAGAGCAAAGGTGCGTCTGTGTGTGCTTTTTTTAAAAGATGCCTGTTGAAGTCAGAACACTGTCCTGAAGATTCAGGGCCTAACACGTACAGAAATCTATACTGTACTTGGTTGCTTTTTATTTTCCAGGAGGTGGAAGCCTAGAGCTGACAGTTTCTCCTCCTACCATTCGGGCAGAGGAGATGTTTCCTCCTTCGGATGCAGAAGACAGACACACATGCAGTGAAGGAGGCACCATTTAGTAATAACGGTAGCTGGGCACCACTGCTCACCGCGCACCCTGCACTGTGCAGAGTCACACGCAGCCTGGAGTCAAAGCTAAGATGTTATGGTCCCTACCATTCACTATAGAGTGTGACTCTCAAAGTAGGAATAACCCTTTTGGCTACACTGTCCCTTTGAGAATGTGACTAAATCCATGGAACCTCGCAACCATTCACAAAGCTAAGGTACTTTTTCCATTTTATAGAGGAGGACTATCCCTCATCTATAGTCTCTGAGGCAGAGGAATTTTCTCAAGGTTTAAAGGCAACATCCAACTACATGCTTGTCAAACTACAAAGTCCAGCCTCTTTGCCAGATGACCTGAAGTTATCCAAGGGCTGTTGAGGTGATGAGAGGAAGCTGACTTACCTGGAGCAGGATTATAGGAGAATCCTGGCCTCTACTGATGATTTAGGATTATATAACACATCGAATAAATATCATCTTATTGTCAAAATTAGGTTAAATCCACTTTAACACATTTGAATTAATGCAATTCCTAAGTATCAAGCCCAGGTAAAGTTCCCTTTGTAACAGTCACCTAAGGACACTCCATTTACACCACGATCGAGTGTCTTGTGGGAGCTCTACATTTGGAATCATCTTCCAAGTTATTACTGCATGCTTGGAGCCACCACAGTGGTAGCAACATCATGGTAAGGTAAACTTGATTTCTAGAAACTATGAGGTGACCTGGGGTCAAAGCTAAGATGTTATGGTCCCTACCATTCACTATAGTGAAACTCTCAAAGGAGGAAGAATACCCTTTTGGCCACACTGTCCTTTTGAGAATGTGATTAAACATGTGGAACCTGGAAAAAAAGGGTGATGGGGAAGGAATATTTTGCATTTGAAAGCACAGGCTGTTTCACTGTGCTGGGTACTTTCAACAATTTTATTTAAAAATGGGTTTCTAGATAGCTCCAAAGAACCCCTTGGAGGATGACACGCATATGGAGCCCTGTGTTGAAGGGTGGGTATTCCATCCTCCAACCTCACGAACTCCATCTTTCTCCAGTTAGGATGTCTGCTCAGTGAGGCCTAGGGGTCCTGTTCTACTCACTGCTGTATGTAGACCAGGGGATGGCACGTGTACATGTGTGTGTGTGTGTGTGTGTGTGTGTGTGTGTGTGTGTGTGTAATTATAGAATGAATGAGTGAATGAATAATTTTTTTTATTGGGTCACAGATAAGATTTCAATTATCCAAAAAGCTCTTCTAGAAACAATTATTAAGAGTCACCACTGGCATAGATAATTCAAGTGGTGATGTTCCTGGGACCACAGTGGGTGGAGTGCTAGGGTTTCTTTAAAACTTAACCAAATCTCGAGATTTGGTACCAATTCCATGTGAAAACGAGTCCAGTCAACATATCCCTGCAGGGCATTGGTGAGCATGAAGCGAGACGGACAGCACAACAGTCAGTCTTTGAAATGGGAACCAGGGCCAAAAAGCTCAGCGCACTTCAGTGTGGAACACCTTTGCTGATAGATGAGGGTGTCAAAGCAGTCATACACTCGAATCTTTATAAAATAAAGAAAAAGCAAGAACAAGACCTGTCCTGTACTGTTACTTTTTTTATATGTACCTATGAATGCCCAGAGAAACAATGATTGTTACTGGTCCTGGATTCACTGGCTGAAATAAAGTACCTCAGCTTCTGATTGAAAAGGAGCTTTGTTAATGCAAAACAAAGAGAGAATGTATATTCAATTCTAGTGCAGAAAACATCTTTCAACTCTGCTGAAATTAGCACAAAATAAAACAATAGCTTTCTTAGAAAACAAAGATAGACATATAATTTATGGGTAGAGATTTTTTTTAAAAAAAGAAACACATTTCATCTAGCAAGGGCAATACAAAGGGGTTATATAAATTTATTTTTCATGTAACAATTGATTCGTTTAGAAAAATTCCCATTTTAAATGTTAATTCCATCTGTCATTTTTTATAAAAGTTGCTAAAAGGACAAAAACCCACACAAAAATACAACCTGTATCTGGTCTATATTTACAGATAACCAGTTACTATTAAGGCGCAGATTGATTAACAGCTAACATTTATTCAAATAATCCAAATATTTTGTGCATCATATAACACCGACAATTCCGTATACTGTAGTGTCATATTCCCTTCATTGCATCAAGAGAAAGTGAGAGAAATAACTTCCAGTGTTTTATATTTTTAGCTACCCTATTTAGTCTAGTTTAAGTGGGACAGTTTCTCTTTGGTATAATATTAAAGCACTGTTCATAAAATCTCCAACTTAATACTGCATATTCATTCTATCTTCCTGCTATTGCAAATACGTGGTGGAGAGCTGGGAAAAGAGCTCCAAATGATTATTTTTTACTTGGGGAAGTTCTTATTAAAGAAATAATAAAATTTAGAAAATTGTGCACAGGAAGCAGATCTGGACTTGTTACGCTGTGCTGTTTAGTGTGATGTATTAATACAACCATGTAAGTCGGGGAGCTCCACGTGATCATCTGTGTTCTTGTGCACATTGTACTTGCAAAGTATACCTGGTTCTATAGTAAGCACAGAAGGTATAGTTCAGGGGCGGGCAGCCAGGTACAATTGCTAACGTTATGACAGGCTCACGGTCTATGATGTCGAGGTAACCAATACTATTTTGTAAAGTAAAAAAATTTCCGTGTGCAAAAAAACATCTTTTGGATTCTTGTTCTTACATTAAAGGCAAGACTTAGCCATGGAAAAGTGTTAGGCAAGTATTTCTTATCCCACTTTTGCGTAAGTCCCCAGTTGTTGTGTAAGTTATCTAATTCCTGCTGCTCAGAGTGGGTTATGTCCATGTAGAAAAAGTCTCAAACACTGAACATAAACAAGTCATTACAAGTAACTGTCAACATTTCCTATGGGAAGGTTTTCCAACAAATTAAGTAATATTAAGCAATATTAAGTCATACTGCTTTGAAGAGAAAAAGGCACTTTAGTGATTTTTCTTCATGGATTGAAAACCCTTCATAAATCCACAATAAGATGTCTGAAAAGACCCAGGAAACAATGTTGCCTGATTTCTTGGACTTTCACAGTATAAGATTGTAACAATAAATCTAGCCATTTAGAAAACAGTCTCTTTTTTCTTCAGGACTCTGCGCAATCTTGATAAACTGTCACCTTCGAGACTTAAAGCCTTTCCTTTCTCGACAAACACAAGTCAACTTCCACCAGACAGACACAGTTTAGGAAAGTCATGTGACCATATGGAAATGAGCTACCGTGTACATCATAAGGACCACAATCTTTCTCTCTTCATAATGGCAACAGTGCTGTCTTGTCAGATGAGTATTTAACTTTTTAAATAAAGTGACAATCTAGGGCTCCAGTTATTGAATGCCATCCATTCTCTACCATAAATCTCTAGTAAATATCAATTTCATCAATTATGTACTGTATGCTTATAATATCTAAAAATAAAAGTTTGATATAAATAATTGTCCTTTACTGGCAGTACGCTAAAAAACAGCCCTGTACCTTCAGACAACTGTTAAAATCATTTTAGCAATATAGGCAGCAGCTAAATATGACGACTGCAAAGGGTTAATATTGCCAAGTCCATCTGGTGTTTTTGCACCTGCTACTGTGAACTAGGTTCATTGCTAAGTGTTTCTAGTATGCTGACATCAATGAACAGAATTGGTCCATAGCCAAGTGGATTCACATTCCCCAAAGTCACAGAATATTCTGTGCAGAAAACATTATCCAGTACCATTTCAAATAAAAATGTGATGCAGTCAGAAAAACATGACTAACTCTGATCTACCAATATATCAGGTGACATGAGAAAGAGGGAGAATTTCCACAGGACAAGATATTAGAACATGTAAAGTGCTGAAAGACCTCAATAATTATTTTAAAGCAGTACCAGAAAGTTCTACCTTGGTTATTTTAAAATCCCCTAATACCAAAACAAAACAAGCAAACAAAATAACTTCTAAGTTTTCTGGCATCCCAGATGTCAACTTATCCTTCATTTTACATAAAAAAAATCAGTGCATATGTTATATAGGTAAATAAAACTAGGAAATAGAGCCCTATCCTCATATTGCAAATTCTGTCCAATTGCCACTTCAAAAAAGTAATCCACCTTTGGGGTTTTGTATGGCAACGTAAGAATGTCTTCTCTTTTCTTCCTTTCTTGCCACAAAAATATAGGTGTGAATAAGATGCTTTGGTCCTGATACCAGCCACCCAGCGTGCTGAGGATGTGTGCAGTGAAGGCTGTTCACAGATCTCCTGTGTCCAACGCTACAGTGAGCGGAGGGCGCGCACCTCGAGGGCGCTGCTACCAGCGACCACTGACAGGCGCAGCATCTGAGTGATACTGGCGGGGCAGCCTCCCGCTGGCTCCACCTTCCAGGAAAGAGGTGCGTGCATTTGCTGGTTCAAAGAGCTTTCTTCGGTTTTTGTTTAGTTCTAGAAAGAGAGAGAGAGAGACAGAGAGAGAGAATTGTTAGCACCTCTATCTACTATAGGATATGGCATTAAAGCTCAGAAAATGGTGACATGGTAGGTTTGGGGGAAAGCAAGTCTGGTGGCAAAAGGAAATCTTCAGTTGACGGTCAAGACATTTTGGAAATACTAGGAAGTCTATGAGAGGCAACACACTGGTCGTCTAGAAAACCAAGGACAGCAGATAGTTTTCATTGTGGTTTGTAAACTCCCCGGGGATATGTCATTCTCAGAATCCTCTAACCACGTGAAACAGTTTGACCCACCTTCCAAGATCACTGGGGGGCAGCCGAGGCTGGTGAAAGATAATGAGAGGATGTATGACCAGGACAGACGATCATTACACTCCCTGAACTCATCCATGCCAAACACAGCAACCACGAAGTAGAGTCGGGTTCCAAAAGAAGACCCCACCCCTCGGCTCAAGGATCCTGGACCAGTACCCTGCAGTACTGAGC
The DNA here is from genome assembly GCA_004027185.1 of Glis glis. NCBI lineage: Eukaryota > Metazoa > Chordata > Mammalia > Rodentia > Gliridae > Glis > Glis glis. Next base: position 19,223 of record PVJS01006034.1, on the reverse strand, counting down.
CACAGCCCCTAGGACTCTCCAGCTCATGCAACAGCTTATCCGCAGAATGCTTCCTTTAATAAAAATTCAACGTAGTTCAGCTTAGAAAACTGATACTTGACAACAACAAATACTTGAATCCAAATATTCAGGAAAAGTGTGGTATTTTATTTTAATTTTAAAGTAACCAGAGTACTTAGGAAACACTGTTTAGTCTGTCTACTGCCAAGTAAAAAGTATTAACCAGAAAGGTAAAAAGTTAACTGAAGCAGACTACCTTGTCTTTGACCACACATTCTGTCCCCCGCCCCACAACAGATTCTGGAATCACTGATAGGAGTATTTATAATGAAGTCATACAGGTGGAATTATCGGACTCTGAAAATCAGAGCTTCTAATAACCAAAGGTAAATATCTTCAAATGTATTCAGTTTCTAACAGAGTAGAGGTATTACATAGTTGACTTGCTTAAAGTAGTCTTTTTTTCTGAGAGTGGCTGGAACTCTGTTTTTTAAACCCATTCACACACAGTCCTTTTGAATTCTGAAGTTACAGTGGAAGGTATGGCCTGCTATAGTAATGTAAGGACGAGAACACAGACTCAGCTCTGTAACAGGTCACGGGTGGTTACGGATGGCCATCTGAATTCTGACGGGCCAACACCCTTGACAGTGCACCCTAATGCTTTCTAAAAGCTAAATCCCGGCCCTGCAAGAGTCAAAATGCCAGTGGAAACACCTCTTTTGTTCACATATAGTTCTTAGAGAAGAAAAATAACAGTCATCTATGAGCACTTAATATATGACAAACACTTTACATTTACTTCGTCTTATTCAAGTCTTCCTTATTACCATCCTCTATTTTATAAATAAGATAACTGATTTTAAAAACAGTTGAAGTCACCTGTCCACACACCTGCACCACCTCCCTATGGCAAAGGTGCACGCTCTGAGCACTGGCTGTAGGGCCCAGCTGACAGGACCAGCCTAGGGAAAGGGTAGTTGCAGGTATGCCTGCCCACAGAATGTTATTTCATATTCTGGGATACCACATCCATTTTTTAAAATAGAAAATCAGCTTAAAAACTCTGCAAGAAAAAGGGACGATGGCTTTACAAACAAAAGACACAGGCAGGCATGGGTGCTGACAGCTATTGTTTCAAGTTCCTGTACAATCAGTGACAGAGTGACACATGTATCTTGTTAAAAGAAATGCAAATCAGCACTTCAAAATGCAGAGATCAAGATGGAATATACTTAAAGGCAAATTTATAGAGAGTTACGAATAGACGAATCCCCTTACGTGCACAGCTGGGAATGTTTGATCACATTCAAGCCTGGAGACTAGCTTCGGTCTCCATTTTCTCAGGGGGAATAAATAGCCTCCAATCAGGAGGAGGTTTCCATATGATAGAGAAGTAAAAGCAAGACACGAGGCCAGCAACAAGTGCACTGAGCATACGAAAGCAACTGGACAACTGAAGGCAAAAAAATTTTTTTTTTTTTTTGGCGGTAATGGGGATTGAACCCAGGGGCATTCTACCTCTGGGCTACACCCCCAGCCCTATTTTTTATTCTTTATTTTGAAACAGGGTCTCACTAAGTTACAGAGGGCCTCACTAAGCAGCTGAGGCTGGCTGAGAATCCCAATCCTCCTCCGGTCTCAGCCTCCCAAGCACTGGGATTACAAGCGTGCGCCACCACGCCCGGCTTGAAGGCAATTTTTAAAGATAAACATGAAAATTTTCTGAAATGTCCCATGAACTAGATCTTTAAGAGTAAGATGGTCATGAGGGAATCCAGCCATTCCCTAAAGATATAGACAGTACATATATAGATATTTTTTTCCAAATTTGAGGCACAGAGATAAGTTTTCCAGAGAGGCTATCGAGGATCAAATCCTATTGAAGAGATTAGGGCTATTTGCTGTTGTTTTTTAAATTAAAAAGCAAACTCCTTCCTCTGATTTTTTTTCCCCTCAATAAGCCTAAGGGATAGTTTGGGAAAATACCAACCTTTTTCTTTGAAATTCCAAGGTTCACACAATCCTGGCAGCTCTCAGGATCTTGTTGCGGATCTGAACAGAGTCACAAACTAAAAGAATAGGTCGGGAAATGTTAGATCTACCTGAGTCTCTGGCAGGAAGCCTGTCAACAGGACACTAGCCTTTCTTTCGCTGAGTCTCTGTACATCTAGCTAACAAATCACTGTGCTATTCTGAGAGAGATCTGTAAATTTTTATTTTTAAATCATGAACTTGAAAAAAGATCTAATTTATTCTTTGGGCCATCTCAGAGAAAAATCGCATTTCCTGCTACATTAAAACACAAAATCTCACACTGAAAGAATAACTCCAATTATAAGTTACAAAGTATAAAATCTTGGAAAGAATTTTTGAGCAAACCGTGTAACTACGAGACAAATGTGAGTCAGGGCTGCCTAGCTTGTCTGTGTCTATCTGGAAATGGAGTGTTCTGGGACTGTAAGTGGATGTCTCTGTTATCAGATAAGTTGAACAAGAGAAAGAGATTTTTGATGGAGGACTTTTCACTAAAAACTTATTACTTGTAAAGAAAATGATTTACCGGATTCAAACAAATGCACTCAACAAAGTAAGGCAAAATCAGCCTTAATCAAATACTTCATGCTGTGCAAAACATTCATAAGGCATCTTATTCGACATCGCTAATTCCCTGTCAAAGCAAGAGGAGCTGTGAATCCCACCGAAAGAGGCAGTCTAGGGAGGGAGCATGCACCCTCACTGAAGATGACGATGGGGAAAAAAAATTTTTTTTTAAAGAGGATTCTAAAACCCAGAGTCGAGGTACTGATATAACCAGAGTAAAGGTACTGTTGATCCTTTTGCAACCTAGGAAAGTAGATATCTGCTTGTGACTGAAGCTTTACAGAGTCTGGAATTTGTACACAAAGAAAGAACTCAGTTTTTGTTATATTGTCACTGCCATTCCATGAAGTTCTAGTGAAAGATTCTGCAGCTTTGGAATGTTCCCTTCTCTGGCTGATAGACACATTTCGACAGTATAGTGTGGTGAGCATGTGAGTTCAAAGTTCAAGTAGTATATCAATTTCACTTGTAAATTAATAAAAGAATGTGAAAGTATATAGAGTTAATTTGAGTCTAGGAATATCCCTCTGAAGATGAGCTTTAGGGTGTACAAAGGAGTTGAAAAAACAACCCTATTGGTAAAAAAAAAGGAAGAACAAGGGAGTATCCTGTTAGGGATATATACTGTTAACGTTGTTGTTTTGTCCTTTTTTCTTTAAGCCTGATGATCTATTACATGAAAGCACAGGTTTTAGAAATGGAAGGTAACCTCACACAATTATTTATCCCAACTTGCCTTCAGGATTAATAAACCCCAAACAAAAGAGGTTTGGAAACTCACCCAAGGACTCATGACTTGGCAGGGGCAAAGCCCAGGTCTGCTATTTGAATCTAATGTTCTTTTCACTATACCATGATGATCTGATGAGCAAACAGGAGTTATGCTTCTACCTTGTGGAGCGCCATTAATGCCGCCTCCTGGGCACACATGTGGGGGTAGATTTCTAAAACCAATGTGTGTGGAACTATTAATTCATGGAGGAAGCTGAGCAGCTGCCCCTAGGAAGCCCACTGCTGGGTGTCCACCCTGATTTCAAAGCTTCTTTATGTCTGCTTCAGATAAAAGATTTCTTATGGGGAAGTGGGTAGATAAACACTGAGGTTTTAAATTTTATTTGCCGATCTGATTAGTGAATGCTGTCTAGAATGGACATTTACCAGTCGGATGCAACTGCTGGACTCATAGAGGCACAACCTGCAAATGCAATGCTTTGGAAAAGCAAACTCATTTCCTCATAGCACATGACTCCTGGCTTCTGCCCTTACTGTCTGTCTTTTTGAAAGACTGATGAATACATAAATTTGATATAAGAACCCTATTGGGGCGTCTTCAAAAGCTAATCTCACCCCCCGCCATATTTTTCTAAACACATTTTTGAGGTACATTACTATGTATTTGCTAACGCATATGGCTCAATTCCTTTCAAATGAGTAGCACCTGATAGATAGGTGCAGAGCATTTTCTAATACGTGGAAGACGTGACAGCTGGCTGCTCTCAGAAGGCAGACAACCTTTTCCTTCCTTCTGTAACTACCTTCAGGACATTACACCCTTTTGTGACTCACAAATTCTATTAAAACATTGAAAAGATGAAAAAGCATCAAGACGAATAATGGTGCCAGGTTCCAAGCTACGTCAATCAACCAATCAATGTCCTTTTCCCCTCCAAGGTGATGATCTCAGTTGGTGTGCAAGGACACACACATTTGAACATGATATCCAATCAGGAATAACTATTCACAAACCCCGCGATTATTGCTTAACACAACGGTAACAGGAGAATAAACTGTTCTTCTCCTTCTCACGTTCTGCAAGGGCAATTTTGGTGAGATCTTTCTTGGAAGAGATCTCTTTTAAGAAATAGCATTGTCCAGGTGGGCTTTCAGGCACTGCCTGGGTGGAGGGGTTTGATATTGTCAGCGTTTGTCACAGCCTGGCAGGAGAAACCCTCAGAACCCAGACTGACGAGCAAGCTACTGATGGGCACGACCAGCCCCACCAGCTGAGACCACTGGCAAAGGCCCTTTAGATCGTAAAATATGAATTGAACATTTATATTCACCTGAGATAGCAAGCAGCATTTTCCTTCTGGCACCAAAAGTAGTAATTCCCAGCTCCTTCAGATCCTGATCTGTGAGCGTGAGGAATGTCTGGAGATCAATCTGTGGGTCAAAAGACAAAAAACTGTATCCAATATGTTAAGTATTTATTTTCTCCATCACTGTAGGATCAACTCATTATTATACGCCTATTTATTAATTATGCTCTGCCTCTTTCCAAAACCTAATGGTAGTGGACAAGGGACAAGGATTAGGAAATGAAGTGGCAAAATTAAAGTGATACGCCCAGCAGAAGATGTAGTCCAAGCAGCTAGGGCAAAAAGGGAAATACAAATGTTGGGACATTTTTGTGAACCAATAAAAGGAAGAACACAGATCTGTCCCGCTCTTAGATTCTGGATATTAAAGAGATCTTCATATGAAGGAACTAATAATACAAGAGATGGAATGTTCCACTGTGTTCTACATGAAACTGATAAAGAATGTCCAGACTACCTCAGATCTGTGGTTCACTTGGCTTAATCCAGCAGACTATCTCTGAAAATGTCACAGAAGTATTTGCAGGAATAGCATAATTGTATTCTTTGGCAGCAGAACAAACTATGGAGGGAAAGAGCCCAAGGCCCCCCTCTTCCTTTTAGGATAGCAAGGAGCACTAGAGAGGCAGCCGACAGGACAGAGCCTGGATTCAGATACTGAATCTTCAATATGCTTACAATAAATTCAAGAGATTGAATTTATAAATCAATCAATTAAGAGATTGAATTTACTGTAAGCATATTGCAAATCCATTTAGCAACTTCCACAGATGATATATCGCTATATATTACTATTAATCATGGCTGCCCATTATTTAATCCCTCCGATAAACCCATTGCCTTACACCTACAGGTCATGTTTAATGCTTTAAGGTAGAGCACTGTCAACTCTCAGTGCCCATACTGGTGATGGCAGAGTTAGGATCTGAGCACTAAAGATGTTTTTAGAAATTCTATTCCACAGACTCTCCAGTTTAGGTTCCCCAACTTTTTTTAAAGGGCCACATAATAAATGTCCTAGGCTCTATGGGCCACACTGTCTCCATTCAGCTATTCAGCTCCGCCATTGTAGCTAGGAAGCAGCCATGGACAGTACATGAACAAGTGAAGTAGCTGTGTCCCAATAAAGATTTAGGGACAAAATCAGGCATCAGCCCTGCCAGCCACAGTTTGCTGATCCATGCCCTAGTTAAATGCAATATTAGATAAATCCACTCTGGCTATATATTCACACGTTTTCTTTCTTCTTGGAGTAATTGGGTAAGAAATACCTATAATGAATTTATCACTATGCTTCTTCACATAGAGAATGTAGATAAAATCAAACCCAGACATCTATGAGTAACATTTCCTTCTATGTCTTGACAAGTTAAACCATCTTCTCCTCTGCTTCCCAGTCAGCCACCCTCATCTAACCAGCGAGACTAAATGAACAGAGACAGCACTTAGATGGGTTATCTAACTTAGAAAATCCTTGGTCAAATAAACACTAACTTAGATTTAGAGGAAAGAAAATAAAATCGATTCCCTGAAACCCAATATACTCATGGCAAATCTCTTCTTTGGTGTCACAAACAAAAATGTTCAGTAATTAAACTTAATTATTAAGCCATAGGCAATACACTGAATTTATGATGCAAAGTGTTTGATAAAAACAGCCAATCCTTTGTTGACTGATACATGCCTGGGAATTACTGACTTAATCATATGTTTTCTAATGTGAAATTAAGCCAACCTGCACCAAACTTGAACTAGGTCTTGATTTGAAAAAGAGATAGTCATAGAACCATTTTAAATCTCCTGATGCACTAGGTCACTGTGCCCTAGCGATACGATAGTACTATTAGGACAAATCACGCTCGGGGCTTTTATTCTGTGTGCCAGTGCATAATAGGCCACGGTTGATCAGTCTGACCAAAATCCTTGGTAGTGAGGGTTCAGAAGACATCTCAGTTCTGTTTCAGTTCAGGAAAAAATCCAAATGGTACATTAATGAATAAATGATGTTTAAAAATACCATAGCCTGTAAAACAGACTTCAGGGACTAGGATGGGTCCTCTATGGCTGTTTCAGCCACAGATTTTATTTCAGATGTTGCTATTTACTTCTAAGTGCCAGAAATCAAGGTAACAACAGACTGGAGGAAATCCTGTGAACTGCAGGCTTGACACTGACCCTAGGGAGCCCCGACTCCAAAAGCTCCTGGGAATCAATTAGGTCCTTTTGCTAAAACTGGTGGACAGCAATGGTGCTATTTTTTTTTTTTTCGGTACCGGGGATTGAACGCAGGGGCATTCTACCTCCGCGCTACGCCCCCGGCCCTATTTTTTATACTTTATTTTGAAACCAGGTCTCACAAAGTTGTGGAGGGCCTCACTAAGTAGAGAGAGAGAGAGAGACAGAGAGACAGAGAGAGCACTGAGGCTGGCTGCGAACTCGGATCCTCCGGTCTCTGCCTCCCAAAGTACTGGGATTACAAGCGTGCGCCACCACGCCTGGCTTGCAATGGTGCTATTTTGCAAACACAATTTTCTACGTTTCAGCTGCTCTGTGTTTACGAGCTGCACTAAATAAATAAGAAACGAGATGACATTTTTCTTAGCAGCAAGAACAACCTATGAGACTTGAGTGAATGCTCAGAGAAAGCAGAGTCGCCCGTCAAGGACTTCCTGGAGCTGATCATCCACACAGCCAAACAAAGATACCCAGGAAAGAAAGCACCACTGACCTCTTGTTGCTGGAAGACATCTGTGTATTTGCCCAGGCCCAGTTTGCTGAAAAGCTCCGGGAGGTCCGAGCCTCTGAAAGAGCTGCTCAGGTTGCAGCCGTTGCTTCCCGTCAGCGAGGAGATGCAGTCCATGTAATTGCTGCTGCTGAGATAGTGTTCCGCTGAAAGGCAAAGGAGAGGCAGGCTGCAAGTGTAAATGCCCAGAGAACACGGCTTAATTAAAAGTCGGAATCACCCAAATATTTCAGATTTCACTGTTCAGCTGAACGGAGCAGGAGCTGCAACGACACAGCAATCTGTGACTGAAATACTGGCTTTCCATTAAGGCAATGCTGGTTATTGCTTTCGGGGAGGCTCTTGCCATTGACAAGTTACACCTGGGAGGCAGAAATGCAGCAGCAGTGCCTGCGTGGTTAATAATCATTCCTCATATTCTCCTGGAGCATCCAGAAGCATTCGCTCCTTATGGTTGATCTGATGCGAGTTCAATGAGGAGGTGGAAGGGGGACTCTCTGGGGCACAGTAAAGGTGCGGAACTTCAGGACAAGTCCAGGCTGCTCTGGATGGCGGCTGGTCCTCTCTATCCACACCTGCGTTTTCCTTTGGTCAAAGGAAAAATCTCATTCCCCAGGAAAACATAACTGGGCAGCAAGTACACCACACAGAACACTTCTAAGATGGGGAGGGATATACGAAATGGTAAGAATGATGCTGGATTTATGACAAACCCGTCTCTAGGGAAAAATTCTAGCAGTGCATCTGATCTGGTGGATAAAAGTGTCAAGACATTGTGGTGCTCAGTCAAGTGATGAAGAAGGCTGGACCATGGACCCTGACCATTCCAGGTACTTCACCACACACACACACATACCACACACACACACACACACAAAGACACACACACCACACACGTCACACCCAGACACAGACACAGATAGACACACATACCACACACAGTCACACACACACCACACACGTCACACCCAGACACAGACACAGATAGACACACATACCACACACAGTCACACACACAAAGACACAGATACAGACACCACACACACAGACACAGACACACACACACATACACCATACACACACACAAAGACACACATACCACACACACCACACCCAGACACAGACACAGATAGACACACATACCACACACA
>PVJS01006034.1:0-10526 GCA_004027185.1 Glis glis | reverse complement strand
GACACAGGCACACATACCACACACACAAATACAGACACACCACAGAGGCTCCCAATTTCCCAGAAAAGATTAAGGGCGGGTGACTAGTGAGGTGCGGGGTCAGAGGGGACACAGAGCAGAGTGCAAGAGCGCGTCACCGTGACCATGACCTGGAGAACATGGAGGTCACTGGCAGGACAGGCCAGATCATTTATTGTCCAAATAATAAACTTACTTTTTTGGAGAGAAAAAGGGGGAGCTACTGAAAACTACACTTGAGGAACTTGTAATAAACAGAGATGCCCAGGAAAAACGGAAGTTTTGGAGCCCAAGACAAAGGTCATAAGAAAAATTATCTAAAACTGTGCTGTTCAGTACAGCGGCCATCGGCCTCATTTAGCTATTAAGCACCTGGAATGTGACTAGTGGGAAGTAAAATGTTCTATAGGTATAAAACACACTACAGATTTTAAAGACTTTGTATAAGAAATAATGTAAACTATCTCATTAATTCAGAGAAATTTTTTTGTGTATGTTGGGGTAGGTAAAAATTTTGGTATATGTTGGGCTTAGTAAAAATTTAAAGAACAGATGTTTGGAAATACATTTTTCTTAGGGATAAATGTTTATAGTGGCTCATATCTCTCCTTACATTTCTTTTTGTCTTAACTGATACATTCTACATCCTCTTTTATATTCCCTATACTCTTAAAATATCTGACAAAAGCCAAAAAACTGAAATTCTTTAATAAGTCCTTTTACTTATTGAGCCCCCCATCTTAGCCCTAAGCTTCAATTCAACTATGTCGTACAGTTAATTCTAATTAACCAACATTAAATGAATTAACCAACGTTAAATAAAAAATTAAAAAAGAGTAGCTTAAAACTGACTTATATTATATAGACTGAACATCATTTCTACCCCCAGACCTGCACCTGGCACCGCCTACTTCACAGCCAGTCATACGGTCAGTGGTGGAGGATCCTGTCAGTAACGAATAGGAAGTCTTCAGGCTACCGTTGACAGTACACTTGGGAATGAAAGAGTTGTACGTGCTTTCTTATTTAGACTTGGCCAATAACATGGTTGGCCTTTCAAGTGTAGAATCCTGACAACACAGCTGACTTGACTGATGTTAACTGGCTGTTCCCAAGTGTCTACTGTGCTAACATATATTGCCTTTCTTCAAGTACTCTTCACATACTCCTGGCTGCATGTTTCAGAATTCCAAACATCAAAAACCCAGAAAAAAGGCACTAGCAACATACTGTGTGATGATTATGTCCATTCTTGTCTATTTACCTGTTTATATGGCCCAAAAATGTGGGTGCTGCTACCGTCCAAACACCGATGCATGCTGAGTCTCAACCGTATTTGCTCAGACAGTCGCACAAACTAGAAGTGGTTCTTATGTTGTTTTTGCTTACCCAACTACATCTTGTCAATTTACAAAAACACACCCTGCTCTTCACCGTTAGCAGCTACCCACTGGTCACTCTTTCTCCCATTGTCCAACATGCTAATTTGATATTTTTCTCAATGGCTTTCTCATACCCTTGTCTTTTCCTTGTCATCGGGACATCTGTGCATGTATTACTCATTCAATCCACGAATGTTTACTGAGCACACACCTACTAGGTATCTCAGGCACTCTGCTAAGCATCTGGGAAAAAACAAGACACAGCCTAGCAGAATGCCTGGTGCATGGGCACTCGATAAATGTTTATTGAATAAATGGTCCCTGAATTGTGGAGCTCAAATTTTATAGGGACAGACTGATAGTGAAGAAATGATTACACTTCAGGATAACACGTGCTAGAGGGGAAGCATGTATAAAATACGGTGAGGAGAGAGCCACGTGACCTGCTTTCAGTGGGAGAAACAGGGACAGCTTCACAGAGGCGGCAGCATGTGGACCACACCGAGAGCTGTGCTTCAACATCACCTCAAACCAAGGAAACATATTCAGAGCTGCTCATGCCTAAAAGTGAATAAAATCAGAGCTCACTTGATTTGTTTTGTTTACGCTTCGGGCTGCCAAGGGAAGCTGCAAATTCACTATGACTCGTGGGTCCTATTCCGTTTCGGTCTCTCCAGTTGTCAGATTCGCTTCCACTTCCCAAGTGCTCACGACTGCTGGACCGTGAGAGGGACATTGAGGAGCCCTGGAAATAGTCAAAGCCAGAGAAGGAAATGTTTAATAAAGCAGGATTCTCGTGATGGGAGGAGAAACGAATCCAAAATTACACCACTGCTGTTTACTTTTTCTAACACTGTGCACTGATTCTCAGGAAGAGACTGGGGGACTTTTTGTCTGTGGGCTTTTTGTCCTCCAACATCCAGCGGCACGTGGTAACAGATACAATGGAACCCTTTCCCATCCTTATGGGGAGCTGATTATGAGTGTACTAAGCAGATTCTGGGAGTCACCACCATAAAAAAATTCCTCCAATAATATTGGGAGAAGTGGCTGCTGAGACTTATTATTTTTCAGGAATCACAAAGCAAACCTTCCACCTGGCATTACAGAGATTCTTTGCCTTGTTTCAGACAAGTAGGATAAAAGGGCTGAGGTGCAGGTGAATGCAATGTTTTGAGAAGAATCAAGCTCCTAGCCCAGCAGTGAGAGGGTGGAGACAGGTCTGGCATTTTCCCTGTGTTACTTTCCCCCAAACAAGTGTACGATCTCTCCAACAAATTTAAAATGCCTGGAATAACTTACCTTCTTAAATTCTCCAAAATTAAAATGAAAATAACAATTTAAAACACCTCAAAATTTGGACTAAATTTGCATTTACTTTAATCATTTATTAATCACTATTTTAGGCACTCTGAACTAGAGTATCAAAGTCAACATTCTCTTAAGTTTTCAAAGATTTATGTTTAGTGTGTAACATCGAGAGAATCCTTTACTGTTCACTTCAGTAAACTTACTTCGCTCAATCTTGTGGCAACATAGCCACAGCTGACTACGGCCTCCTTTAAACGCTTCCACCTTTGGCGTCATATGACACCCCAGCCCCCAGGTTTTCCTCACACCTCAATGCATCCTTTGTAGGATCTTCCTTTGTCCCATTCTAAATGTCAAACTAGCCTAGAGCTTGGTCTCGGGACCCCTTTCTTCTCTCTATACTTTCTCATTAACTAATGTCAAACCTTTTTCAAAGCTTAGTGAGACCAATGATTCCTAAACTTCTACCTGTACATTTGACTTCTCCGTTGAAATTCAGAATCATAGAACTGCCAATCTGACACCTCCACTATACGGTCTGATAAGCATTTTAAACTTAGTGTGCTTGAGACTGAGTCATTAATTATGCATCCCTACCAGCTACCTCCAAACCTACTACTCTCTCTGAATTCCTAAATCACAGCAAGTTATACTGTCAATCATTTGTACCAGCCCAAATGTGAAGGGCAATTCTTTTTTTTTTGAAAATTATATATATTTTTAAAATTTTATATATGTTTTTATTGGTGCATTGTAGTCTCACATCACAGTGAGTATCAGTTTGGTGTTAACATAGATGCACACAGCTCTTGGTGTCCCCCCCCCCACATGTAGCATTGAGAATGATGTTGGCATAATCTCATATGTATACATTGTTTATGATAGTAATTCCATGGATTCACTTCTTTCTTGCCCTTCCCCTTCCCTTGTACCCTTTCCCTTGCACCACTGAGGGTTCTCTGTTGTCACTGGAGTCCCTTTTGTGTCCCCACTACTCCCTAGGTTGCGTATATTAATGAAAACATATGACCCGTGAAGGGCCATTCTTGATTCCTCCATCCCTCAACAAATCCAATCCATTGACACGTTCTATCAATTATCTCTAAATACACCTCAAATCTGCCCTCGTCTCTCCTCTCCACAGCGGTCACCGACTGCCCCCTTAATGGCCCTTCTGATGATGTTCTTGCTGCCCTGCCCCCATAGTCCACTGCAAATAAGACTGAAATTTTAGAAATGAAAATTAGAACAAATCACACCTTTATGTAAAGTTTTGTAATGTGCTTGCAGTGTACTTTACCATGTGTGATAGTTAATCTAGGTTGTCAACTTGACCTGATCATGACACACCCAAGATTATGTGATTTTGGGTGTGTAACAGCAGATTAAACAGAAAGCCCTGCCCTGAATGTAGGCAGCAGGATTCTGATAGGTGCAGGACTTAGATAAAAGAGGTAGAAGCCGCGTAGAGGGTGCGCGACTCTTTCCGAGGAAAAACGCATCTGCTCTCGCCTGAGACCGTCGGCCGCCGGTTTCGCCTTTCTCCGAAGAGTTTCTTGATCTTCTCGGCCTCCAGCTCTTGGAACTGAAACCCCACCATCGTTTCTCCGAAGAGCTTCCTGATCTTCACATCTTGGACTGGGACTGAATTAGTGGTTGCTCTGATCCTAAGACTCCAGCTCTTAGACCGTTCGACCAGCTACTGGTTCCTCTGACTCTCCACGTGCAATCAGAACCTGGGACTACATTGCTTCAAACAGTAAGCCCATCTGATAAATCCCTTTTTTCAAATATACTCATTCTGTGTATTCTGTTAATCTAGAGAACCCTGTCCAATACACCATGGGTGGAGGTACTCCAAAGTTGAACGTCATAATTGCTCCATAATTCCACTGGCTCTATGTCTCTGTCGACCTTGTGCTCCAAGAACTTGCTGGTTAGATCTGACTTTAGGATGATCACGCCAGCTGCTCCCTTGGCCTAACACTCTTGCCCATGATCTTCACAAGGTTGGTCCTTTCTTGTCATTTGGTTTCAGAGCTTGAATGCCACATCTGCTCATAAGGTCTACTTTTAGCTACCCAATCTAAAGTGGCCTCTGTTTCGTATTTATCATAATGTTTTTATACCTAATGCTTTCTTGTTTACTTTTTTTGTTTCATCCTAACTACCAAAAAGAAAGCCCCATCCCTGAAAGCAAGAACTCTGCCTTCAAGTAGTATAGCTCTAGTGCATAGAACTGTGTAGAACACACAAGGTGGTTAATATTTGTACAAGTACTGAATGAATTTCAAAGATCCCCAGGTCCCCTCCCCTGCATCTATGGAATGTCTTTGCTGACCTTTGGGATGGAACATAAGGCTCCTGAAACCCCCTAAAATAGCTTCTCCACTGAGAGTATCTTTGATATTATATTTCAACCAAAATAAATCCTATGCAGCAAAAGAAATAACAGGTTTAAAACATGGTAATTATCAGAAGCATTAATGGGTCACTCTATGCTACTAGCATATTATGGATGTCTGTATCTAAACTCTTTTTTGAGTCTATATAGCCACATATCTAAGCTCTACGCTGAGTTAATTCACACAGCTATATCAGACCTGCTATACATGGTGATTTTTGGAAAGGTTCAGTAAAATATAATCTTGTGATATCTACTAAGTAGTTAGCTACGAACTAATCTAAAATATCCACACAAATAAACTCACCTCCACTCTTAGATTTGTAAGATTTAAAATGATCAGACACCCTCATTATTTAGTGTTGGGAAAGCTGAAAATGACGTTTGATTTCCAATGCAAGATTTTCTTTGCTTCAGAGACTATGTGACCATTACTTATGCCATCTCTTAGATGGGTCGCAAAAAGAAAAGGGAAAATCCCCAAGCCTCTTTGTCTCTTTGTTGATGGGGACAGAGACAGTGCAGGTCACAGCAGCCTTCTGTTTGATTTCAAAGGTGAGTCCAAGGCCCAGGGAGAATCTAGAATACCATTCCTAAAGAAAGCAGGATTATACCTTTTCTTCAGCAGCATCTACAGGGGCAGTGCATGATTCACCAAGCAGATCGCATGGTGAATGCCCACGCTGCCATCCAGCGGGTCACACCTGGCTCCCTTTCCCGCTGTCCAGGGTGAATGGGCTGCTAAACACCAGCCAGAATGGTGGGGCAGGTCAGCCCAGGGTGGCCAAAGCAAGGAAAGTCATGGAATGGGTTCAGCCACCGGGACAGAGCCCTTGCACATTCCTGACCATAGAAGGTGGTCTACCTGACCTTGGGCAAGAGCCAGAGCAGAAAAGCCTTCCAGGTTCCTATGCCCACTTTGCTATCACCCCCTTTAGGGTTACATCCCTTTACAGCAGCATTTCCCGAGGACGCCTGCATCAGAACCACCCTAGGTTCTTACTGAAAACACAAATACCTGGTTGGCTCACTCTCTACCTGCTGAGTGAGACCTCGGAGGAAGAACCTGCATTTCTAGCAAGCTCTCCAAGTGGTTCTTATGCACACAGAGGTATGGCAACGTGGTCTAGATCAGCTCCTGTGACCTTTAGCTATGTACCCTGCAGGTTAAATCACCAGGAAGAGTAGTGTAAGGAAATTCTATATAATGAACTCAAGCCCTGTTTCTGACCATGACTTTGAGGAAAACATTCATCATTCCAGGCTGCTTTTTTTTTTTTATCCCTGGGAGCTTGTGGGGACGGAATAAACTTGTGGATGGAAATGTACCTTTATAACCACAAAGAATTAAATGAATTTGACTTAAGGTAATTATTAGTGATATATTATATATTACTATATATACACCGGAGTATTCTTTTGGATACAAAATGCATGCGTAGCTGGAACGTGTACAGTTGGTTCCACCAATGAGCATTCATATGCACAATCTCATCTTTCAGCAGGCCGTTCACTTTCTCTGGGACAAGCTTCTCTAATGGGAATAATAATAGCTGCCCACTAACAATGTACTGTGCACCGTGCTAAGCACTGCATACCTTCTCTGATGTCCTCCCCAGCACAATTCAAATGAGAAAAGAGGCTGGGAGAAGCGCAGCTGCTCACCATCTGGTAGGCGGTGGTGATCAAGCCTCACAGCCCTGCACTCGACCACTACATTACTGAAAAGATCATCATTTTCAACTTGTCGTACTACTGGTTTTAGAGAGAACTGAATGAGCATTTCTAAAATTAAATGTTTCACCTCCAAAACTACAGAAACACAATCAACAACCTAACACTTCACTCTGCCCAAAGCAAGGGTGAATGAAGTGGCTGATCAGCACAGCAGCGTTTTACGGTTTCTGCTGACAAAAGGAGGCGTTTATTTTCTCTCAGAGCTGTGATGGCAGAAAGAGGGTACCTCCTACAGCCTCGACATTTTTCATAATGGTTCCTACATTTTCACTGCTGAAGGTCACTTCAGTCTTTAAATACACCTGCCGGGGGTTCCTGCGACTCTGACAATGAAATTCATAGGAGACTGTTCTTTTTAGTGTTTCAATAGTATTTTCTTTTTCACTTACTGAAGTAGACAAAGGAAGAAAAAAAATCAGCATGTTTGCATTTTTTTGGCCTTTTATCAACAGTCTAATTTATTACAAAGAAAATGGGTGGAGAAAAGGAGGTCAGTCTACCAGTACTAGTTATTAGACTAATAATTATGAAAGCCGTTTTAACCAGCCTTTGTTTTCTAGCCTACAGTGCTCCGGCTGATCGCTGTGACTCAGGTTAATCATCTTCATCCTCGACAGGCTACAGTCTCCCTGTACAGCGCCAGCACACAGGCTTTCTCTAGCCCCTCCCCACTCCCCGCGGCTTCCAGCCAGAACCTGACACTGATGGAAAAGGCCTGCTTAGTGAGTCACATGGAGCCTGGCTGAGGAGCATGGACCTCTGGACCCTCCTCCACAGGCTAAGAATGCCAGCTTCCCAGACTCACGCTGAGCAGCGCAGCCAACATCTGGGAAACATAAAAATGTTGGAGCTCTTGTTTGAGATACTTCCTGCTGTGTTCTTGGCACATCCGAACACAGTGCATTTTTAACTCATATCTGAAAACTTGTTTTTGTTGAATATTTGCCTTTTTCCCCTATGGTGGCCTTGCTAGTGATATGCTCACACAAAAGGGTTCTTTATACATTTCTATGGAGTATTACAACTGCCCTTTGTTTAATCTCAGCCCTACTCTGTCATTTATGACAGCCCTCTCCCAACAAAAACACACTGGCCCAAATTCACATCTCTTTAACTTGAGAGCAGACAGAAAGCCTAACATATAAGAATGCACTGATTTTATACCAACATGTTTATAAGAATAGAAATAAGAATACGTCACTACTGATCCTTTTTCCTTATGTTTATAAAGAATGGGGGCAGGGAAGCCTCTGTCACCCTCTTCTTCCGCTGAGAGAGCAGACAGGAAGAACAGGTAGAATGCGACTCTACGAACCTCGTAAGTGGTTGTCATCGTGGGCTTATAGGACACATGATTGGCCCTCCGCAGCTCCTTGATAGTTTCAGCCGGCATGGACTTAGAAAACCCCAGGCCACTCCAGGTATTTGTAGGTGTTCTGACCTCTGTCACTATTGGTTTCTTTAACATAGCTTTGGAAAATAGAATATAACACAAATTCTTGGCATGTTTAATATATTTCTCAAATAAAATACCGAGGACAAGCATGGTTTCTTTGATATATGTGAGGAAATTATAACAATGTTATTTCTTAACACAAAATGCTTAAAATTATTTTAATATTGTAGCCAAATGTCTTAATAAATGAAAAATATGTTTCATAATTTCTTAAATGATCAAATGCTAATCTATTCAACAAAATACATTCAACCTCAACAGAACTTGAGCAACTTGAACCCAAACATTTTGGGTTTCTTTTTTTGAGTGTCCAATTTCTCAATTCACCAGGAATAATACGTGAAAGCCATTATTAAGCATACTGAAGAACAAAGCATAAATCATTCGTATATCATATACCTTTGGTTGCTAATAGCTTCTTTTGTTCATAGTCAAATGCCTGAAAATGAAAGAGAGAGAAAAAGCCTTTATTGCCAGTCTCTCCAAATGTAATGCCAACGTGCATGGTTAACAAAGGAAGGTTTTGACTATTTCCCATGGATCTGCCCAAGATATCTGCTAAGCTTTGCACCACAATGTGACAGAAATCCAATGCAAGTATGATAAATTTAAACATTCCATCAAACCTAATTAACTGGAATAACAAATTTACTATTTCTGACTTGAAGTTATGGCAGTGTCAAGAGTTAGAATTCTCCCTTCAAAAAGAAAAAAAATCCTATTTACTAAGAATATCTAGCACACCAGGGCCAGTATATGTTAAAAGTATCGTGAACAACCTAATAGTTATGCTAAGTTTCAAAATAGTACATTCCCCAAATGCTGCCAGGTATCTATTTCCTCTTTCTTGTCTCAAAATCCCCTCTTCATTTAGATAAGTATGACCTGAGGTGGTGTGATGTCAAGACAACTTAATCTTTGAAGTGAGAGAAGTGGTAAACATCTAGCTTTAATCTATAATAACATTAAGAAATGCAATAAAACTAAACCTAAATAAACCTAAAACGCAATAAAACTAAACTTTTTTTTTTTTGCATAGGACTGGGACAGCACAATATATTCACTCTATTAACACTTGAATGTGTCAGCAAGATGCAGTCAGATATATGAAAAGACCAAGAGAGGTCTTTTTAAAGAAAGTAGTGCAGTTAGAGCTACATCTCAAATTGTAACCTTGTGTTCTCAACTCCCGGACTTAGGAACTTATTAAGACTTGATTTAAAAGTGTCTCAAAGACCAACCAGCAGGGTCTTACAAAATGGCAAGAGTGCCCAGGAAGACGGTCTCATGGGACAGCAGGTGCCCATGTAATTTATGGCCTGAAACAGGACACTTCTGAGAGTGAAATGTGCTATGAATGATAATTAGGCTAAGAAGATCAAAGTCAAAACAGACTGTCCCAGACAAACCAGGATGGAGACGGTACAATTCTAAGAGCATGGCAGAATATCAGGAGAGGCAGATTTTCAATAACACTGTGTGATGACATTCTTGAAATCCTAGTTCTGAAATGATATTGGAAGTTAAACATCACCTTTTAATTACTAATGTCCGAGGGCAAAACCTAAACTCACTTGTCCAGTAAATATTTATTGAGTGCCTAGTGCACTCAAGAAGTAGCCTAGAGAAGGTGCTAAGCTTTGTGGAAGAATACAATAATGAATGAAAAATCATCTACAGCCCTATTACTTGCAGCTGTAGGAGAATCGAATAAGAGAAATAACTGTAAAATAAATGAGGTAAGTGTGAAAAGACAGCTAGAGACGTGGTATTTAAGACCAACCAGGACACAGATATAGCCACAGAAATCAGGGAAATCTTCAAACTTTCCCCTATAGTTAATAATAGTCAATGATATTTCAGTGACTATTATTATTGATTTTCTA
The DNA here is from genome assembly GCA_004027185.1 of Glis glis. Taxonomy (NCBI): domain Eukaryota; kingdom Metazoa; phylum Chordata; class Mammalia; order Rodentia; family Gliridae; genus Glis; species Glis glis. Next base: position 332 of record PVJS01006034.1, on the reverse strand, counting down.
GTGGTTTTAGAAGTTAGCGACTCACTAATGGCATAAATACATCTGCTCTATTTAAGTTGAAATAATAGCATCAAGAACATTCTCATCTGTCCTAACAGAAAGGAATGTGAGATTGTTTCACCTAAGGTATAAACCTCATAGAAAAGAACACAGGAGCCGGGCGTGGTGGCGCACGCTTGTAATCCCAGTACTTTGTGAGGCGGAGACCGGAGGATCCGGGTTCACGGCCAGCCTCAGCTCTCTCTCTCTCTCTCTCTCCTTAGTGAGGCCCTCTGCAACTTCATGAGACCCGGTTTCAAAATAAAGTATAAAAAATAGGGCCGGGGGTGTAG
>PVJS01006033.1:0-61625 GCA_004027185.1 Glis glis | reverse complement strand
AGCCCATGCCCTGGGAATTAGGTTGAAGTGACTGGGAGCACAGAGCCAGGAAAAGAGAAGGCCTTAGACACTTGCCAGATGATGTGGAAGGGGACTGGAGGATTCATGATGGTGTTCCTGGCAGAGCCGGGGCAGTGAACGGGATTTATAGGGAGAAAGATGCCACTCGGAGCCATTGGAACCCTGAAGGCTTGCCTCGCGCCAGCGCTGTGTTCCTGGCAGTGTTGAAGGTGAGGGGCTAGGGTGTGGAGAGAGAGTCCCTCCATCTCACGGTGACTGGGCCAGGTCACCTTCCAGAGTCCCGAGCCACGGGAGCCTGTGGGTAGCTCCTCCCCGCGTTCTCTTGTCACGGTCTCTGCTTTTCTACGTGGTGGTCCCCATGACAGCTGAACTGTTTGGACGCCACAGACATCTGGTGTCGTCAGGACCCGCGCACCTGCTGGCTGGGGAGCTTGTAAAGGGACCTCCCTTTTCGGCCCAGGGACTGACCATGTCTCTTACCCACTGTCTTCCAGGTGACTATAGGACGAGGAGTCGGTGTCACATACCAACTGGTGTCAAAACTCTGCCCTCTGATGATTTCTCGAAACCACTGTGTTTTGAAGCAGAATCCTGAGGGACAGTGGACAATTATGGACAACAAGGTACAGGAGTTCACAGAGGACTAACTGCTTTTGTTGAGTTCGAATTTATTTTTCTTTTTTAGTTTTCAGCATACACAGGCCATGGTATAATTCAAAAGCTTATCATCAGCCGGGTATGGTGGCGCACGCTTGTAATCCCAGGACCTGGGAGACTGAGACAGGAGGATCGCAGGTTCAAGGACAGCCTTAGCAACTTAGCAAGACTGTTTCAAAATAAAAAGTAAAGCCGGGTGTGGTGGCGCACGCCTGTAATCCCAGTACTTGGTAGTCTGAGACAGGAGGATCGCAGGTTCGAGGACAGCCTCAGCAACTTAGCGAGACCCTGTTTCAAAATAAAAAGTAAAATAGGACTGGGGAATAGCTTGGAGGTAGAATGACCCTGGGCTCAACCTCCAGTACCTCCCCCCTACACACACACACACACACGTTTATCATCTCTCTGCCACTCCATTCTCTTTCCCACGTGTAACCGCTTGTGTATGCTGCTGGCGGCTAGACTATGCCAAGATCATTTCTGATGACTGGGGTTTAAATGTATCACCACAAAGGGAGCATCTGAATTGGTGCCATAGGTCCTGTTCCAAAAGCTAGCCTGCGTTACTGGAGAATTGGCCCTTTTGAGATGGGGGTTCAGAGACCCTGAGAATCTGCTGAAACGCCTGGAGTGTCCGGGGCTCGGGGACGAGACAGGGAGAGCGAGCCACTCGACTCCCTCCCGTTGGAGCAGCCTCCCCTCTGCCTCGGTCTGCTCATTTCTTTTTTTTTTTTTTTGCGGTCGGTACCAGGGATTGAACGCAGGTACGTTCTACCTCCGCGCTACGCCCCCGGCCCTATTTTTTATACTTTATTTTGAGACCGGGTCTCACGAAGTTGCGGAGGGCCTCACTAAGTAGAGGGAGAGAGAGAGAGAGAGAGAGACAGAGAGAGAGGGAGAGTGTGCGAGCTGAGGCTGGCCGTGAACCCGGATCCTCCGGTCTCTGCTTCCCAAAGTACTGGGATTACAAGCGTGCGCCACCACGCCCAGCTGCTCATTTCTTCTTGGTGGGATTGGACCCGGGACTCGCACAGGCTGGCAACTGCTCTACTGCTGGCCTGCACTTCCAGCCCCTCATGGGCTTTGTTTTTTTTTTAAGCTGTTTTACAAATTGATGACCTGAGGAAGATTTCCATTGAATAAAGGGCTTTTCTGCTTTAAATAAATTTGAAGATCACTGGTCTAGTGGTGAATATACTAAGGGAAGTGAAATAGTATATAGAGCCAGGTGTGGTGACCCACGCCTGTCATCCCAGTACATGGGAGGCTGAGACAGGAGGTTTGCAGGTTAGAGGCCAGCCTCAGCAACTTAGCGAGGCCCTGTTTCAAAATAAAAAATAAAATAGGGGTAGCTCAGAGGTAGAATGCCCTTGGGTTCAATCCCCCGTGCCACACACACACAAAAGAGCACTGTGGGTGTGATCCGTGTGTACAGTGAATAGCTCCTAGGCGGCCGGCAGGTGCCCGCCACGGGGTAGAAGCGGCTTCTGTGTTGGCGACAGCTGGGGCTGGGCTCGTGTTGGCTTCGTAGCCCTTCTTCTAAGGCTGCCAATCATCGTGGTGACTTTTCTTTCAGGTCTCAGATAATGTGGAGAAAAGAGAGGTCCTTGATTCTTCTTTTCTGTGCAATTGGTACAAACCTCTTAGCTTTATTCTGTTTCTAGCGTAACTGGGTTTGGAGAGTAGTTCTGACTAGCTTTTTTTCGGCGGTACTGAGGATCGAGTCCAGGGCCTTGCGTGTGCTGGGCAGGTTCTCTTTCACTGAGCCGTGCCCCAGCCCCTTCCCAGGCTGACCAGGCATGGTGGCGCAGGAGGCTGAGGCAGGAGGATCGCGAGTGTGAAGCCAGCCTGGGCAACTTAGTGAGACTCTGTCTCAAAATAAAAAACAGAAAGGGCTAGGGGCAGCCGAGTGTGATGGCACATGCCTGTAAGCCCAGTATTTGAGAAGCTGAGGCAGGAGCATCACAGCTTTGAGGCCAGCCTTAGCAACTTACTGAGATTCTCAGCAACTAAGCAAGACCCTGTTTCAAAACAAAAACATTAAAAAAGGGCTGGGGGGATAGCTCAGAGGTAAAATGCCACTGGGTTCGATCCCCAGTACCACAAAAAGAAAAAAAAATAGCAATGGTAAGCTTGGTGTGGTGGCACAGGCCTGTAATCCCAGCAACTCCAGAGGCAGAGGCAGGAGGATCGCAAGTTTGGGGTCAGCCTGGGCAATTTAGTGAGACCCTGTCTCAAAAAAAAAAAAAAAAGAGGGTGGGGCTGGGGATATAATTTAGTGGTACAGCACCTCTGGATTCCATCTCCAATACCACCAACAAAAAAGCACTGATGGTAGTACAGTAAAACTAAGAACTCCCATTCTTCCCAAGACTCTTCGAATGAATGAAGGGCAGTCCGCATGGGTGCTGTGTGCCGCATGGCTTAGGAGAGGCCTCTCACATGCACAGAGCCTTCGGGCAGTTGTAAAACCACAAATGCAAGCCAGTTTTCCAAATGAATGAGAGAGGGGCACTTCACAAAGGGCGTACCGAGTGTTCCATCTCTACGAAAAGTCCCGCTCCCTCATTGGTGGCCAGGGAGTCAATTAAAACCACAGTGGACCCCTGCACTCTCCAGAGCGGCTGAGAGCAAAGGCTGGCGGGATGGAGAGCAGGCGGAGCGCGCTCTCTTCTGGGTGGAGTATACATCGATGGGGCTACTGTGAGAAATTGTTTGACATTGAAGTTGAACATATTTATAGCTCACGATAAAGTATTTTCACTCCCAGGAAACAGTCGAAATGTCCATCAACAGTAGAATGGACTAGTAAATTGTGGAGGTTTGTTCTGTTCTGTGGTGCTGGGGATTGAACCCAGGGATGCTCTACCACTGAGCTGCACTTCCAGCCCTTTTTATTTTTTATTTTTAGGCAGGCTCTGGCTAAGTTGCCAAGGTTGGCCTTGAACCTGCGATCCTCCTGCCTCAGCCTCCCAAGCACTGGGAGGACAGGCAGGTGCCACCGTGCCTAGCTGTGGCGTATTCCCTTAATGAAATGCTGTATTGTGATGAACGTGAAGGAATGACTGTCCGACAGCATGGATGAACTTCCCAAGCGTGATGCTGAGTGAAAGTAGCCAGTACCAAAGAATACGGATCATCTGGTGCCGTTTATATAACCTTTAAACTAGGCAGAACCACGTGTCCTGTTGAAAGGCAGGATATTAGTCACCTTATTGGGGGAGAAGGAAGGCTCCAGGGGGTCTCTGGGATGTTGCGCGCGCGCGTGTGTGTGCGTGTGTATATGTGTGTGTGTGTGTGTGTGTGTGTTTTAACCTTCTGGTGGTTATAATGAATGTTCACTTTGGGATTACTTACCCAGTTGTACATTTATGATTTGTGTACTTTTATCTTTGTATGTTGTGCTTTATAAAGACTTTGTTTTTTGCAGTACTGGGCTTTGAACCCAGTGACTCATGCATGCTAGGCAAGTGCTCTACCACTCAGCTACATCCCCAGCCAGCGGAGACTTTTAAAAATATTGACTAATGCATGTCTGTTAAAATTGCTAAATAAAACAGCAGCGGTGCTGGTGAGCACAGAGAGTACCGAGCTCGTCAGCGTTTCAAGTGGGGACACAGGTGGCAGCTCCCCTCTGAAAGCAGCGTGCTGATCTCTTTCCACCTCCAAGCCACCCCCAGGTGTTTTTATCATGTTTTGAAACAGTCTTGCTAGGTTGCTGAGGTTGGCCTTGAACCTGCGATCCTCCTGTCTCAGCCTCCCAAGTCCTGGGATCACAGGCTGTGTCACCACACACGGCCGGTTTTGGTGATTTCATAGAGTTAAACATATGCTTGCCTAGTGACCCTATTTCTTTTCTTCTTCTTTTTTTTTTTTTTGGTGGTACTAGAGGTTAAACCTGGGGTGTTCTACCTCTGAGCTATACCCCTAGCCCTATTTTATTTCTTATTTTGAAACAGGGTCTCACTAAGTTCCCGCAGACTGGCCACAAATATGTGATCCTCCTGTCTCGGCCTCCCAAGAATTGGGATTATAGGCGTGCACCAAAGCACCTGGCCCAGTGATCCTATTTCTTTTTTTTTTTTTTTTTTGTGGTACTGGGGATTGAACCCAGGGGCATTCTACCTCCAAGCTATACCTCCAGCCCTATTTTTTATTCTTTATTTTGAAACGGTATCACTAAGTTGCAGAGGGCCTCACTAAGTAGCTGAGGCTGACCGCGAACCTGCGATCCTCCTGTCTCAGCCTCCCAAGTACTGGGATTACAAGCGTGCGCCACCACACCCAGCTTGAAAATTTGTATTCCCATAGCAACTTGTACATAAATGTTATAGTGGCTTCATTCATAATCACCAAAAACTAGAATACACAACGAGGGAGTGGCCAGATTCTGGTTTGCCCAACGCTCAGTACTCCTCAGCAGTAAAAAGAAACTACTGGTGACACAGCCGCGTGGCCGGGTCTCAGAGTCGCTGTGCCAAGTGAAAGCAGGCCCAGAGGGTCCACGCTGGAAGGTCCACCTACACCCGCCCCACAGAGGCAGACGGTGGAGAGCACGGGACAGACAGGAAGCTGTGTGGACGTGGGTGACTGACGACGAAGGGGCACTGTGTCTTCATAACCATACGTGTTACTGTATATAAACGGACTAAAAATACTGGTCCCCAGTCCCCGTCTCAGACCAGTGAACTCAGCCTGAGAGGGAGATCAGGCGCTCTTGCTTGTGCAAAACCTACCCAGGTGCTTTGACTGTGGAGCCAGGCTTGAGAGCCATTGAGCTGCATGCATCCTCTAGAATGTTCCAGGAAACATTGCCTTTGGGCTTTGCATTTCCACCCTCGTAAACAACTGTTTAAAAATATCTGGACAGAAGCTGGGCGTGGTGGCCCACACCTGTAATCCCAGAACTTGGGAGACTGAGACAGGAGGATCACAGATTCAAGGCCAGCCTCAGCAACCTCCTGAGACCCTCGGCAACTTAGACCCTGTTTCAAAATAAAAAAAGGAGACTATAATGCACCAATAAAAGCATATTAAAAATAAATAAATAAATAAATGTAAAGTAGGGCTGGGGGTGTAGCTCAGAGGTAGAGTGACCCTGGGTTCAATACCCAGTACCACAAACAAACATCTGGACAGAGACTGAGCAGCAGGTGAAGTCATTCACGTCTGAGGGGACGTGGCTTATCCATGGCTTACCCCACTCTCTGTGCCACTTGGTGGCTAAGCGACTTCCGGCAGGCTGTTGTCTGGTTATCGTTTTGCCACAGCTTGGCATTGTCCAAGCTCACGATTATCAAAACCAGCATTAGGGAAACTTGAACAGGACGGGATTATTTAAACACTTGCATTCGCGATCATACCATGGGCAGTGTTGGGTTGTCCTTACAAGCACCTTATAAACAGGCCTGACACAGAGCCGGGGTTCAAGTTATGCCACTAGGTGTCACCAAGAAGTGAGGAATGGTTAAACACGGCGAACAAGGATGAAATGTGTCAGGACAATTTCAGAGAGCTTATTTTGCAACCAAAAGGACGCTGCTGGAGGTGGGCTAGCGCGCAGGATCTGGGGCCGCTGCGGTGTGTCAAGGCTTGCCCCGGTGCGGAGGGATGGCTGTTCTCTCTAGCCGGGCTTTCTTCTGGAGCCTTATTGATGCGGTCTTCTCTTTGCCTCTGAGACTTCTGGTTTCTACATGCTGGGCTGGCGATAGGTGACCTCCATGCTGCGTTACTGTACCTGAGACCTTTTTCCTGTGTACGCTCGTTGGTCTCCGGTAGATTGTTCTGGCTCCGTCCCCGCCTCCCTTGTTTCCCCACCTGTGGCTTCAGAGCTCGCAGAGCCCATCATTCCCCGTGGGGTTTCAGGCTGAATCGAAAGTGGAGAAGGCTGGCCAGGCGGGCCATGTTGGGCCCAAGGCAGCAGGGGAAGAGCAGTCTCTGTATGTACAGATGTCTCTCCTGCTAAAACCAAATAATAGCCCACTACCATAACAGACTTAGGATCCAGTCCCTGCTCCCTCGTCATACTCTTGCCTTATGGTCAAGCCCTCTGTTCCTCATATTTGGGTTGAACAGGGCTTTTTTTTTTTCCTGGCTGAAAGTAGGTGGCTGTTGTGGCTGGAGATTGACCCCAGGGCCTCGCACATGCTAGGCAGGAGCTCTGCCATGCTGAGCCACACCCCAGCTCTGAACACAAGTCTTAGTCTCAATTCAGAAAGGACTTGGGAGGCTGACACAGGAGGATCTCAGGTTCATGACCAGCCTCAGCTACTTAGTGAGGCCCTCCGCAACTTAGTGAGACCATGTTTCAAAATAAAGAATAAAAAAATAGGGCTGGGGGTGTAACTCGGAGGTAGAATGCCCTTGGGTTCAATTCCCAGTACTGCAAAAAAAAAAAAAAGTGAGTTTCATCCCTGGCCTCTCCCCTGGAGTGATGTCCTTGATACAGATTAAAATGTCAAACTGTTATCTCTAATCCTGTATCTGTTTCAAGTCTATTTTAGGACCTATCATTTCCACGGAGCATCCCTTCGCGACCCCGCTCCACGTGTGTTCATAGGCTGTGCCGCGTAATCCCACACGTACTTATCTTGCCCTTGTGTTGTCCTTTCCCTAGCCAGCGGCTGAAAGTTATTTTCCCATCTTCTACTTTTGCACTTGATATGTTTATCTTACACAATGCCGAGCATAGAATTGAAGTGACTTGATAAATCAATTGAGCCAGGACATAATAGTAGTGAACATTTATAAATACCGTGTGCTGGGCACTGTTAAAATCCATTACGTGTGTGATCATATTAAGTCACAGAAAGCTCAGGAAGGAGGGAATATTATCACCCCATGTTGTAGATGAGTAACGGGTCCATAAAGAGAGGAGAACGCTGCCCCGTTAAGTGATGGAGACAGATCACAAACCCAGGCATTCCTGCTTCAGGGTCACGCGCACGTGCTTGTGTGTGTGTGTGTGTGTGTGTGTGTGTGTGTTGCTGAGGATCAAACCCAGGGTCTTGTGCATGCTGGACAAGCACTCTGCCACTGAGCTAAGCCATAGCCCCCGGGTTCCATGTTCTTAACATTTATACTGACTCCATGGAAGCCAGGAGAGTGGCTGTCAAGCATTTACCATATGTGAGTCACTGTTCTGCCTGTTTTATGGGCTTTATTTATTTATGGTGCTGGGGATTGAACCCAGGGGCATTCTACATCTGAGATACACCCCCAGCCCTATTTTATTTTTTTATTTTGAAACGGTCTCACTTAAGTTGTGGAGGGCTTCACTAAGTAGCTGAGGCTGGCCGCGAACCTGCGATCCTCCTGTCTTAGCCTCCCAAGTACTGGGATTACAGACGTGCGCCACCACGCCCGGCTTTTGTGCACTGTCTTATTCATTCCGTATAGGCACAGGGTCGGGTGAATACTATACCATCCCTGTTTCACACACAGCACAGGCAGAGAGGTTAAGTGAATCGCTGAAGGCTGTGTGTTGCGCGCGGGCCGGGGCCCAGTCCCAGTGCAGAGCTCCAGTCCTCCCACGGTGCCGTTCTGCCCTGGGCCTCTGCCGGGTCAGACCCCACCTGCTCTCTGTCAGGTTTATGCACTCTGTGGAGTGCTTGCTTGTTCGTTGTCACGGGATACATCCAGTGGCAGTCTCAAGTGACCGTCCTGGTCAAGCCTGTGCTTGGACTCACCGGCCGTGCTGCTTCCTTCGCCCATAGCAAGTTTTCCAGTCTCGGGCCGCCGCCTCCGGTCTAGGCCAGCAGGAGAGTCGGCTTCGGTGTCCTTGCGTGCTCGTGCGCCGGTGCTGGTGTTTGAGTGATTCGTCCACAAGTGACCCGGTGGCTCTTGTTGGTCACGCCGGCGGCTCTGGAGGAAGGCCAAGCACTGCTTGGAGGAGGCGCTTCCGAGGAGGGTGGTTTGCGCGCCCTCCTTGTCTCTGTTCTCACGGGCTTGCTTTCTGAAAAGGCAGAAGGTTTTGCAGCCACAGGAGGGAAATCCCAGGAAGTGGGGGAAATCATAGAGCGTATTTCATCTTTCTTTCTCTTTCCCCAGAGTCTGAATGGTGTTTGGCTGAACGGAGAGCGTCTGCAACCATTCAGGGTTTATTTCATCCACAAGGGCGACCATGTCCAGCTCGGGGTGCCTCTGGAAGACAAGGAGAACGCAGAGTATGAGTATGAGGTTGCCGAGGAAGACTGGGAGAGGATGCGCCCCTGCCTTGCGCCCAGGAGTGACTGGACGGCGGACAGGAAGGGCGGGAGAGCCAAGAGGAAGTCCAGCGCCGAGGAGCCGGAGGGCCCCTCGCACCTGAAGTCCAAAGTAAGCAGGGTGTCCTGTGCAGCTGGCCAGCCAGTGGAGCCCTCTGAAAACTCGGACCCCAAGCTGACTTGTCTCGATGCCGACGACAGGGCCTCAGGGGCGCGAGCTCAGCCCGGCCCTCCACGCGCCCTGGAGAAGCAGACGGCCTTGGCGCCTCAGGGCAGCTTGGAGCTGTTCAAGGTGACGATGTCCCGGATTCTGAAGCTGAAGACACAGATGCAGGAAAAACAAGAAGCTGTCCTGAGTGTGAAAAGGCAGACCCAGAGGAGGGACTCCAAGAAGATCGTGCAGATGGAGCAGGAGCTGCAGGAGCTGCGGGGCCAGCTGTGCGCAGAGCAGGCTCAGCAGCAGGCCAGGGTGGCGCAGCTAGAAAGGACTTTCCTGGAGGAGGAGCAGCATCTCCAGGTACCACCCGGGGGGAGGCCGGGGTGGCCCAAGGGTGGGCAGGCGCTTGTGAGCCCCAGGCCAGAGCGGTCTGTCTCTGGTCCAGGGACCAAATGTTGAGCATCAAGGGACAGGAGGTGAAACGGGCGCAGCGAACTTCAAAAGGAGGAGGTTCAGGAGAGTGTTGAAGCTTCAGCATGCTGATCAGGAGGCAGACTTGGGGTGCCAAGATAGGACATCGCTGATCTCAGGATACCAAGCTGAGGTATTTCAGACCACTTCAGGAAGAAGGCCAGTCAAGGTCAGGGTGCCATGAAACCACAGTGCTCAAAGAGCTCTGTGGTCAAAAGCAAATCCCTTGGTTCTGCGGCGGTGCAGGGCAGCTGGTCACCCTGCCCTTGGACCTGACAGTGTGTTAGCTGGGGGATTGGTTAAAACTATGGCTAACCTGGGAGCCATAGTGGGAGGCTGGAAGAGCAGGTGTTTTCGTTTCTGTCTTGAGCGACCAGCATGCAGAGGACAGGCGCACCACGACTCCTGTTGGGTGCGGGATAAGCCACTCGCCTTAGGAGAAAGGTGAAATGATGACTTAGCAGTGTCAGAATAAGACCACACATGTTCCCGTCCCTGAGTCATTTGCGTAGATGACGGGCCCTCGCACAGGGCTTCAGGCTGAGCTGATCCTGGCCCCGCTCAAAATGTCAGGCCCATCTGGCAGGAGCCGCGCACGTCCCTCCCACCCAGGTGCTCGGTAGTGTTGAATGTCAAGAATTCCCCGTTGTTGACTTGGAGCTGAGAAGGACCAATCGCAGCTGAAGCTAATCAGCCTTTTCTCTTGCTTTGGCTGCTCAGGGCAAGAACAGCCAGGAGTAGCGTTGGCTTATTCCTGAGCAGTTTATAAATTCCATTCTGATCTGTTGATCTTCTTGAGCTGGTAGTATTAGCTAAAGCCATGGATTAAATTGCGCTCTTAAGGGTCTACATTGTTGCGTGTGTATACCTATCTCTTCCTTTATTGGGGCTAGATTAGTCCTTGAGACTAATACAGGGTGTTTATCTCTACTATGTAGTGTGTCAAACCATCGCTATGACGGAGCTCTTTAAAGGGTGCTGTGTTGGGAAACAAGGGGCAGTGTTTTGTTTTGCTGTGCCGTTGGCCCACAAGGGCTCTACCACTGAGCTGGTCCCCGAGAATTACTGTTATTATCTGTAACCACTCTGCGGATGCTTCAAGGTGTAGCTTCAGCATCTTTCTGCAGCAGATTGTTAAAGGAAGGTGAAAAGAATTGGTTTCAGGAATTTCTGCAGGTCTTGTATGAAATGCTGGGCGTGCGGTGCGTCTGGTCTCGGGTTAGCTGTGGTCCCTCTGCCCACCCAGCCCCAGGGATTTACCCCACCCCACGTGCTGTTCCTGCCAAAGCTCTTCTGACCCCAGCTGCTTCACACTGATGTTTACAGCACCCATGATGCCTGCCCCTTAGCAGCTCTGCTGGGCGTGAGAATGCTCAGTGAGCGGCTTTTACCATTCGGTAATCGATCTTGCTGAGGAGAAAAGATGTGTTATACACACGATAGAAAGAGAAAGCAGTTCTCGGTCAGTATTTGGAACTAGACCGCAGTTGAAGTTGCCATACTGCGCGGGTAGGGGGTGTTTAGGGAGGGAGAGCTCAGGGGTCCTGTGGGAGCAGTGTGTCAGAGTGGGCTGGTGGAGCCCGGGGCAGAGGAGGAGCAGTCGTCCCTGGCTAAAAGCGGGAGGGCTCAGAATGAAGAGCCAAGGAGGGGGCACGGGGTGAGTGCCAGCGGCCCAGGAGTTCTCAGCCCACCTCCTCTGGATGGCGCAGCACCGCCCAGGGAGGGAGGGCGGGCCCTAGCCTGGAGTATCCAGAAGTACCCGTGGTGGTCGAGGCGACGGTCCTGAGGCAGAGGACTCGCTCAGACCCTCTGTCACCGACAGCTTGGAGCCAGGGCCGTCCCCGCGCTCACCTGTTGAGTCGGCTGCTCCTCCTGTTGCTGGGTCTCTCCCCACTCTGCAGGGAAACCTTCTGTTTTGTTTTGGCTTTGCAGGGTTTGGAGAAGGAGCAAGGAGAAGAGGAGCTGAGGCAGCAGCTGGCCCAGGCTCTGCAGGAGGTAACGTCCCCTTGCCACCGAGTGGGGAGCAGCCAGTCTGGCGTGGCACACCGCAGCATCTCCCGGCTGCAGACGGGGCGGGCGGCAGCTGCTCATGCCAGCAGGCCGGAGGCTCGGAGCTCGCGGCTGTGCCGGATTGCAGCAAAAAACTGACGTCTTCATCTGAGCAGAAGCGGCTCTGGTGACCTCGGGCTCTCTGGGGAGGGGCTCCCCTGTGGGAAAGGCCAGGGCAGCAGAGAGGCACCTCCAGGCCTCAGCACCCCACCACCCCTGAGCCACGGCCATCAGAAACCATCCGAGAACATTCCAGTTAAGCGTTTTAGGTCGGGTTGAGAACATGCAGTTTAACAGTCAGCAAGACGTTGATTTAACAGAAGAGTAAAGCTTACAGGAATGAATTCCCCCAAAAGATTGCCTGTAATTTCTTTCATTTGACCTGGCCGCGTCTCATTTGATCTCTTTCTGTGTTCTTTTGCATCTTTGATACCTGCTTCTCTTCTGCCCTTCGTATGATGATTAGTGTTGGATGCAGGTTGTCAGGAGTTAGTGGAACGGCTCCAGTCTCCTTGAGAAAGGTGGGCAGATTGCAGTAGAACTTGTCCAGGAGCCTCTCCTCAGTCCACGCACTGTCCCTGCCTCACAGGACTAAGCCGCGAGGTACTGTGAGCAGACGGGGCCGCCTCGACTTCTGTGAGGGCTGCACAGATAGCTTAGGAAAGAACTAGGTGAAGAGTAATCCAGACTTTTTGGAATTTCATTTTCTGAGCTTTCATTTTATAGGATGGCAAGGGCTGGCATGTTTCCCACTTGGAGTATTATTAAGTTAATATTTAGATATTATTTTGAAAATGACTGGAGAATCAGGTTCTGCTACTTGGAAGTCCCTGAGGAATCACTGAGCTCCCTGCACCCACAGGGCCTCGCCCTGCCTCGCACCAGCCGGGAAGCACGCACGCTGGGCGCGTGGACCGCGGTGCTCTAGGGCTGGCTCTGCACCCTCACGCCCGGCCGAAGCTGTGGCTGCTTCTCATTCCACCCTGCTGGGTCTTCTGAAGCTGTTCCAGGCCCATAGAAGAATTCGCATTTACCCAGAGCTCCCGAGACTTTCCTGAATGCTCTTAGTACCCATTATTTTCTTATCAAAATAAGAAAGGTAGCGGGCCTAGTGGCACATCCCAGTACCTGGGAGGCTGAGACTGGAGGATCGCAGGTTCACGGCCAGCCTCAGCAACTTAGTGAGGCTCTGTTTCAAACTAAAAAATAAAATAGGGCCGGGGTTGTAGCTCAGAGGCAGAATGACCCAGGGTTCAATCCCCAGTGCCTCAATAAATAAATAAATATTATCTTTTCAGAAACACTTTATTTCACCTTCCTTTGAAAAGAATTTGAGGTGAGATTCTAAGATATAAGCTATACTTTTTTTTTGAGGTACCGGGGATTGAACGCAGGGGCTGGCCGCAAACCCGGATCCTCCAGTCTCCGCCTCCCAAAGTACTGGGATTACAAGCGTGCGCCACCATGCCTGGCTAGATATAAGCTATACTTAGCGCATAAAGGAACTCACAATTGCCTGCTTCCGTCCTCCTCCCCCTCAAGCAAGCCCAGCTTGTGCTCTCCGCCATGCCTCTCGCCACACACTTGCCTCTGTAGACACGGACCCTCCTGACTCTGGGTCTGGTGCTGGCCACACACTTGCCTCTGTAGACACGGACCCTCCTGACACCGGGTCTGGTGCTGGCCACACACTTGCCTCTGTAGACACGGCCCTTCCTGACACTGGGTCTGGTGCTGGCCACAGCACACCGATGTTGACTCTCAGGCTTGCCGCCTCCAGGAGACACTGGCAGGGTTCAGGCAGCATCGCCTTATGAGCGTGTACTCTGGCGTTTGTAGAATAAATAGGTTAAGGGTCTTTTTTTATTTAAATGAAAATGACTGTCTAGTGTCCCTGAATTCCATTTCCCCTTTTTATTTTATTTTTATTTTTATTTTATTTTATTTATTTTTTTGTGGTACCAGGGATTGAACCCAGGGGCGTTCTACCTCCGAGCTACACCCCCGGCCCTATTTTTTATCCTTTATTTTGAAACCGGGTCTCACGAAGTTGCAGAGGGCCTCACTAAGCAGCTGAGGCTGGCCGCGAACCCGGATGCTCCGGTCTCCGCCTCCCAAGTACCGGGATTACAAGCGTGCGCCACCACGTCCGGCTATTTTATTTTATTTTGAGACAGGGTCTTGTTAAGCTGCCCAGGCTGGCCTGGGACTTGGGATCCTTTTGCCTCAGTCTCCCACATAGCTGGTATTATAGCCATGTGCCACCGCGCCCAGCTGCCTTGCATAGTCCTTTTTTGTGTGTGTGGTACTGGGGATGGAATCCAGGGGCATTCTGCCTCTGAGCTACACTCCCAGACCTATTTTATTTTTTTATTTTGAAATATGGTCTCACTAAGTTGCTGAGGGCCTCGTTAAATTGCTGAGGCTGACTTGGAACCTGCGATCCTCCCAAGTACTGGGATTCCAAGCGTGTGCCACCAGGCCCGGCTGGAATGGTTCTTAAAAGCCACTGCCAGTGCTGATAGCCTCCTAGTTGCTTACTAGTTCTCAGGCGCGGTTTCTAGCGCCTTGCTAGGGGACAAAGTGAGGTTCTTTGCGAGGCTGCGAGCGCTCTTCAGATGGAAGGTGTGGGAGGGAAGCAGGCCCAGTGTGCACACATGAATGGATCGCTGTGCATCTCACTATGATACGTAATTACGATGCACTGATAAAAGAATTTAAAAAAAGTGCTGGGCGCAGTGGCACACGCCTGTAATCCCTATACTTGGGAGGCTGAGACAGGAGGATCACAGGTTCAAGGGCAGCCTCAGCAAATAGTGAGACTCTCATCAACCTAGCCAGACCCTGTTTCAAAATAAGAAATAAAATCAGGCTGGGGGTGTAGCTTGAAGGTAGAATGCCTTTGGGTTTGATCCCCTGTACCAAAAAAAAAAAAAGGCTCTTGGGTCGATCTGGTTTGGCGCTGAGGTTGGGCTCGTGCCGGAGGGACCGGTGGGTTTGGTAGCATCCCTCCCTCCCTATCTGCCCCCTTCCGTGAAAAGCAGCAGGACGATGGGAAGTTGTCGATTGATGGATCCCAGGGCCCGAGGCGCTGACGGCGCAGGCTGTGTAGCTGGCAGGACAGCGCTGGGCGGCTCTCCTGACCGCCTCTGTCTCCGCAGCACCGGGCTCTGATGGAAGAGCTGAGCCGCAGTAAGAAGGACTTTGAGACGATCATCCAAGCCAAGGACAGAGAGCTGGAGCAGACCAAGGTACTGGGGAGAAGATGGAGGTTTGGATTGGGTTAGTATGTGCAGCTCGCAGTTTCAGCCGAGTAGGGGGCCGTGGTGAATGAAGAGAGCTCGGCGCTGCTCAGAGGAGCTCTTCAGGCCCCAGAAGGTTCTGCCTGTAAGGTGACCGGAGTCCTCCCTTGCTCAGAAGCTAAGTGCTGGAATGGGCACCGCCTCCTGCGTTCTAGTCCTTTCTCTACGTCGCTGAGCCGACCAAGGAGTGTGGTTGTCCCCATAAAACAGTTCCTCCCCCTGAGCTCAGTAGAACTCGTAAGCGGGGAGGCTGACCGAGACCAGCCCAGGATGGGGGAGAGTGCAGCAGGCTGGTGTGCACCCGGCAGGAGCTGAGGACTGGGCGCTCGCCGCCCGCTGCAGTGCCCTCGCAGGGTCGCAGTCCATACACGCAGGCCCGTGCGCCAGGCCCTGTGCCTTCTCCATAGGAAGTGGCGGTCCACACATTTATGTGGAATGGCCCGGGTGTCAAAGATTGGTAATAAGTTGAGTTTTTGTTTTCTCTCTCTCTCTCTTTTTTTTTTTTTTTTGGCAGTACTGGGGATTGAACTCAGGGGCATTCTACCTCCAAGCTACACCCCCCGCCCTATTTTTTATTCTTATTTATTTATTTTTGTGGCACTGGGGATCGATCCCAGGTGAGACCCTGTTTCAAAATAAAAATAAAATAGGCCTGGGGGTGTAGCTCAAAGGTAGAAAGCCGCTGGGTTCAGCCCCCAGTACCAAAAGGAAGGAAGAAAGGTAAGGAAAGGAAAGAAGGCTATTCTTGAGGATGGCGGCCCACAGGGAAAGCAGAATGGGTTTTTCATGGAGACCCCGGCCCTGCCCTGCCCGCGCACTCGCGGTTCCCGCTGACGGTGCTGTGTGTCTCCGCAGGAGGAGAAGGAGAAGGTGCAGGCGCAGAAGGAGGAGGTGCTCAGCCACGTGACCGACGTGCTGGAGAACGAGCTGCAGTGCATCATTTGCTCCGAGTACTTCATCGAGGTAACCGCACCGCCGCCGCCACCAGGGGGCGTTGGGCAGAGAGCGAGTCTCCCGGGACCCATAGCTCTTTGAGTTCAAGGCAACATCTGGAGATGGCCACCGGGCTGGAGACGGAGCCCGCTGGTGGGGTGTTGGCTAGAGATGGCCACTGCTCGTTTGGTTTTCTAGCTGCCTTTTCCTTCACTGTCCTTTTTCTTATTCTTGAATATTTATTTGTACAGCTAATATATTTAGCTGAAATAAAGTCTTTATCTCTTTACTGTTAGGGAGGGGAGGAAATGGGCCACATTATATTTAGAATTTTGAAGAGTCAAGCCGGGTGTGGTGGAGCACACTTGTAATCCCAGTACTTGGGAGGCTGAGACAGGAGGATCTGGGTTCGAGGCCAGCCTCAGCTACTTAGTGAGGCTCGCCACAAGTTAGTGAGACCCTGTTTCCAAATAAAGAATAAAAAATAGGGTTGGGGTGTAACTCAGAGGTAGAATGCCCCTGGGTTCAATCCCTAGTACCTCAAAAAAATAAATAAAGGTTTTTTTTGGGGGGAGTGGTACTGGGGATTGAGCCCAGGGGCATTCTACCTCTGAGCTACACCTCCAACCCTATTTTATTCTTTACTTGGAAACAGGGTCTCACTAAGTTGCTGAGGCCAGCCTTGAAACTGTGAACCTCCTGTCTCAACCCCCCAAGTACTGGGATGACAGGTGTGTGCGCCATTGCACCTGTCTTACAGCTTGTTTTCTTTACTCTGAGTGAGCACAATGCTAAGAGTAGGCCTGTAGTGCAGCCTTTAGAGAGGGGGTCAGTTCACTAATGTGAGGTTACTTTGGGAATTCAGGAG
This sequence comes from Glis glis, assembly GCA_004027185.1. Lineage (NCBI taxonomy): Eukaryota > Metazoa > Chordata > Mammalia > Rodentia > Gliridae > Glis > Glis glis. Next base: position 44,963 of record PVJS01006033.1, on the reverse strand, counting down.
CCAAGCTGAAGGTATTTCAGGGACTCTGAAGCTCCTCTTAGAAATGAAACCTCTCTCTCCTAGGCTACCATTCATTATCCTGCCATACTGTACCTTTTCTTTTTTTACTCTCATGAATTTCTACCATTTGTGACCAGTTCATGTTAGACTGCAAGTGTTAGGCTCAGACTGTTAAATGGCAGTTCTTTTTATATTCCCCTAAAAGGGCAACGGCGACAGGCCATCTTCAGGGCAGTGTGGGGAGGTTGGGTCTATTGGGTCCTGAAAAGTCTCTCCTGGGTAGACCTGCTTCTGTGCTCAGGATCCTTTCTTTTTTTTTTTTTTTGCGGTACTGGGGATTGAACCCAGGGGCATTCTACCTCCGAGCTACACCCCTGGCCCTATTTATTATTTTTTATTTTGAAACAGGGTCTCACTAGGTTGATGAGAGTCTCACTACTTGCTGAGACTGTCCTCGAACCCGTGATCCTCCTGTCTCAGCTTCTCAAGTACTAGGATCACAAGTGTTCACCGTCACGCCTGGCTGCTCTGGACCCATTTTGACTTCAGGTCGTAATTTCCCCCATAGTTTCTAGTCAGCTAATCCCCCACTTTGGAGAAGCGCAGTGTTTCAGGGCTCTGGACGCCAGTAGAGGAAGACGAGGCCAGGGAGGCTAGGGCAGGTGCTGTGTCGCCTGACCCGGAGCCTCTGCACAGACCCAGAAAAGACCAGCACTTCCTTGTCCTGTGTGCACGCCCTCATGCTGCCTGGCCTACGCTGTTGCTCACCTGTCTTTTTTTTTTTTTTTTCTTCCTGTGCTGGGAATTGAACCCGGGGCATCATACATACAAGGCAAGCTCTGAGTTCTATCCCCAGCCCTACTGGTCAGCTTTTAAAGTCAGTCTGTGAAAGGTGCTTCCTTTTAGTCATACAGTGTTTTAGTCCTGTTTGTAATAGTTTATCTCATCTACTAAACAGTGTCATAGTTTTCTAGCTCCCTAGGCTTAACTTGGCATTTGAAAAACACATAAGTTGTGTTATTTTCCGCCGCTGTCCTAAAAGCAGGATGAGGACTTTTGAGCCTATGAAGAAGTTATATCTTAAGCCAGGTACCTAGGCGATGCACATCTGCGATCCTAGTACTTGGGAGGCTGAGACGGGAGGATTGCAGACTTGAGGCCAGCCTCAGCAACTTAGTGAGACCCTGTTTCAAAATAAAGAATAAGCCAGGCCTGCTGGCACATGGTTGTAATACTAGTACTTGGGAAACTGAAACAGGAGGATTGCAGGCATGAGGCCAGCCTCCGCAACTTAGTGAGACCCTGTTCAAAATAAGAAATAAAATAAGACTGGAGGTGTAGTCAGGTAAAATGCCACTGGTTTCAATCCCCAGCACCAAAATAAAGGAAAGGAAAGGAGGTATAGCTTTGAGGTAGAATGCCCCTGGGTTCACCCAAAAAGAAGAGGAAGAAGAAGCTGTTGTTCTTAGAAGATGAACACAGCAGGAGGAACAGAGAGAGTGTTGTGCGTTCCTGGGCACGGAGAGGGCCTGCAGAACCCAACCAGAGGGGCCACTCAGAAGAGCCTGTCGAACCAGGCTTCCCTCCGCTTTCTCTTCCTAGGCGTCTCCACCTAGGGGCTTAGGCGCGGTCAGTGAACTCACTGAAGTTTTTAGTTCCTTTTCATCCAACTGAGTGGCCTTTTTTATTTTACTTTACCTTTTTTTGGGTGGTAGTACTGGGGGTTGAACCCATGAGTGTTCTTCCTCTAAGGTATACCCCCAGCCCTATTTTTATTTTATTTCATTAGTATTTTGTGGTGCTGGGAATTGAACCCAGGGTATTTTACCTCTGAGCTTCACCCTCAGGCCTTTTTATTTTTTGTTTTGAGACAGGGTCTTGCTGGTTGCTGAGAGTCTTGCTAAGTTTCTGAGGCTCGTCTTGAATCTGAGATCTTCTGGTCTCAGCCTCTCAAGTACTGGGATTACAGGCATGTGCCACCACGCCCGGCTCCTATTTTATTTTTTGCCTTGAAACAGGGTCTGAGTTACCACATGCTGGCCTCAAACCTGCGATCCTCCTGTCTCAGCCTCCCAAGTACTGGGATTACAGGCATGCAACACCATGCCTGGCTTTACTTTTAGTCTCTTCAGAGATAATACCTCCTACATTGTTTTTGTTTTTGCAGTACTTGAGACTTTTTTATTTTTTCAGGGCTGGAGATTAAACCCAGGGCCTCACACACGCTGCATCCCCAGCTCCTTCTTGCAGCACTTGAGATTGAATCTAGGGATGCTCTGCCACTGAGCTCTATCTGCAGCCCTTTTTATTTTTTTATTTTTAGAGCCAGGGTCTCATTAAGTTGCCCGGGCTAGCTTTGAGCCTGAGGTCCTCCTGCCTCAGCCTCTCGGGTCGCTGCGATTAGAGATGTGCACCCCCGTGCCCACCGATGCCTCCTGTGGTCCTCTATGCTGAGCACTCAGTAGATGTTTCCTGTGGGTTGGTACAGGAGAGGTTCCGGTTGAGCACCAGCAGGACTGAAGTCTGTTTCCCCGAGTGCATCCGTGATGTGCTTGTAGCACAGCAGTCACGCGTCTTCTTCTTGTGTTCACTTGTCTGCAAGGGGCTACCACGTCGGCAGTTGGCAGAACTTAATTTGTAAACGCAGCAGACAAACCAGGCTACATGGGGCCTGGGTCTGTGACTGTAACTGAGTTTATGACCTTAGCTGAATTTACGGTCTTTGAGAAAGGAGGAAATGAATCGATGCGTGAAATTTCCCAGAACCAAAAGTGATTCTGATACCCTTTGTAACTCTCCAGATGGGACTGTCGCTAACTTCCATTTGGGTTTAGAAATCAGCTCCTGTAGCCGGGCGTGGTGGCGCACGCTTGTAATCCCAGTACTTGGGAGACTGAGACCGGAGGATCGCAGGTTCACAGCCAGCCTCAGCAACACAGTGAGGCCCTCCCTCCGCAACTTAGTGAGACCCTGTTTCAAAATAAAAAATAAAAAAGGGCCGGGGGTGTAGCTCGGAGGTAGAATGCCCCTGGGTTTCATCCCCAGTACCACAAAAAAAAAAAGAAAGAAAGAAATGAGTTCCAGTGCCGGCTTTGAGGAAGAAGCGCGGCAGGTGTGACGCGTGTGTTCCGATTCTTATTGTAGGCTGTCACCTTGAACTGTGCCCACAGTTTCTGCTCGCACTGTATCAATGAGTGGATGAAGCGGAAGATAGAGTGTCCCATTTGTCGGAAGGACATTGAGTCCAAAACCCGCTCCCTGGTTCTGGACAATTGCATTAATAAGATGGTGGATCACCTGAGCTCAGAGGTGAAAGAGCGGCGGACTGACCTCATTAGGGAGCGGAAAGGTGAGTGGCCGGGACCCGTCCCTGTCCCTGGCGAAGAACTCGTACTGCGCAGCTCGGCGACTCTTCTTTGGGTTGGGGAAGAAAGAGGGTTAACAATTCCTGAACTAAGGATAGGAGGCAGAGCTCAGATGATTGTGTGAGAACTATTTGAGGAAGAATTAACCTCTGCTGTTTGAACATCAGGGAAGCGGGAGCCCTAGGTGTGTGTGCCTTTGTGGTAGATAGAAAGATGTAAGCCGGGTGCAGGGGTGCACGCCTGTAAGCCCAGTACTTGGGAGGCTAGATAGGAGGATCATAGGTTCAAGGTCAGCCTCAGCAACTTAGCAAGACCCTCAGCAAATTAGCAAGACCCTATTTCAAAATAAAAAATAGAGCTGGGGGTGTGGCCCAGAGGTAGAACATCCCTGGGCTGAGTCCCCTGCACCACCTTCACACACACAAAGATGCAGCTGGAAATGACATAGTCGGTGGCTTGCATGCTGCTTACTAGATGGGGTTTGGTTAGGACAGTTAGTTGCTGACTACCTATTACAAAACCTTTAAGCTGGGTAGAGAAGTAGGATGTGTACAGGTCAAAGATTCACAACTTGAGCCGGGCACAGTGGCACGCACCTATAATCCCAGCACTTGGAAGGCTGAGATGGGCAGATCACAGATTTGAGGCCAGCTTTAGCAACTTAGCGAGACCCCCAGTAACTTTAGTGAGGTCCTGTTTCAAAATAAAAAGGGCTACAGGTGTAGCTCAGCGGTCGAACACCCCTGGGTTTAACCCCCAGCACCATAAATAAATAGATAGCAGCAGGGTGGATATAATTGTCCTGCCCAGTCCCTCCCTTCAGTAGTCAGTGAAGCTCGGCCTTGTGGAAAGCTTCCGAGCCGAGCGCTGTGACCGCAGCTGCGGGGAACAGGCCCATCAGACAGAGCCAGGAGCTCGCTGCCCCTCGCAGAAGCCCACCTTCTTAGCTGGGCGTGGTGGCACACGCTTGTAATCCCAGTACTTGGGAGGCTGAGACAGGAAGATTGCAGGTTCAAAGCCATCCTCGGCAATTTACCAAGGTTCTCATCAACCTAGTGAGACCCTGTTTCCAAATAAATAAAATAGGGCTGGGGGTGTAGCTTGGAGGTCGAATGTCCCTGGGTTCAATCCGCAGTACCACAAAAAAGAAAGAGAGAAGCCCACCTTCTTGTGTGTCTATAGTTGTACCTTTCTCCAAGTCCAGAGAAATGGGAAGGCCTAACAGCCAGACTGCTGAGCAGGATCTTCCACCCACTGCCTCCTTCAGCAGAGGGCGCGGCCTGAGCCGCCTCTGTGCTCAGCTGGCGGGGTGGAGGCGCAGGAGCCTGGCACGCCTCGAGGGCTCTGAGCCGTGGGCAGCCTCGTTCAGCCTCTCGGAGCCAGGCGTCCCTCGGCTCGCTGGAGGAGGAGAGGAGGGCCAGCAGGTGTAGGCATGAGAGGAGCCCCGCGGGGAAGTGCGCTCACATCAGCCTCAGAGGCTCCTGGGCTCGGCTTCCCAAGCACAAGGAAGTGCACAAGCGAGCCCCAGAGTGGGAGAGAGGGGCGGCCTGGCCCGTCCTACCCGTGACCCCAGTGCTTCCAGGCTGAGACAGGAGGTCCCGGCCAGCCTCAGCAGCTTAGTGAAACCCTGCTTCAAAATAAGAACGCTGGGGCTTCAGTGCCCCTCGGTTCAATCCGCAGTGCTGCCAAAAGAAAAAAAGAAGGAAGGCCGAATATTCCAGCGCGCGAGGCTTGCCATGACAGCCGGGGCTTAGGACAGCCGGGCTTAGGAAGGCCGCGGAGGCCTCCCACACGCTTGCCTTCTACCTCTTCCTTTCCCTTTTGGAGAGGGAGTGGTGCCCGAAACCCAGATTTGACCAGGGTCGGGTTGCGACCTTGAGCTGAGTCCAGGCGGGGCCACCATGGCTCCCGTCGCCTGGCCCCAGCTCAGGCACAGGCGCAGGCATGGTAGATGGTGTCAGGAAGCCCTGGAAGGGGAAGAAGAGCCCGAGTCTTCAGTGCCCCTCTGCTTCCCACACCCAGAGCCCCCTGTGCAGAGCGCATGTCGGAGCTCTTCCTCTCCAGAGGGCGGGGGCGGCTCTGGGCTTTCCTGCCACCATCAGGGGACACAGTGGACAGAGCCTCCTCTCCTGTGGGCACGCACTTGCAACAGTTCTGGCAGCCGGGCCCGGTCCCTGCCGTTATCATGGTCATCGCAGCCTTGAGGTTTCCTCTAGAGGCAAGCAGAAAGTTCTGAGACCTGCCTGAGGGAAAGACAGCCAGAGCCATGAGCAGCCTCGCGGGCTGCAGGGTGGGGTTTAGGAAAAGCCTCCATTCAGGGGCCATCTGGCGCCGCTTTAGCCCCTAGTGCAAGAATTCTTAAAAAGGGCCAAATTTAGGATCTGGAAACCAGGCTGGCAAGGCTCTAGCTGTCTGGGTGGGGCTGTGGGTTCAGAGGAGAGGCCTGCCTGCCTGCCTGCGTCTGGGGAGCTGCCCGTGCGGGTAGGCCTGCTCCTGGACCTCCGTGGCGGTGTCCTGTAGTGTGCCACGTCCCAGGAGATGTGCCTGGTGAGTGAGGAGCTGTCAGGAGAAGGGGCTCCCCTAGCAGGAGTCACTGGCTGCTGAGCCTTGCAGGGAGCGAGGAGGGGTGGGGCTGGTGCTGCCCCCCCGCCGCCCCCCACAGCCTGTTAACATTCTCACCTTTTCCTTTCCCTGGCAGTTTCTTTCGTTGTTCGTGTTCAGAAAAGAAGAAGGCCAAGGATCTAGAAATAAAATCTCATTGGTTCTTTACAACTTTGATTTTCTTTTCATTTATATATTTATTTATTTGTTTGTTTGTTTGTTTTTGGTGGCACTGAGGATTGAACCCAGGGGCATTCTACCTCCGAGCTACACCCCCAGCCCTATTTTATTTTTATTTTGAATGAGTCTTGCTAGGTTGATGAGAGTCTCACTTCTTGTTGAGGCTGTCCTGGAACAGTGATCCTCCCGTCTCAGCCTCCCAAGTACTGGGATTCCAGGCGTGTGTCCCCACGCCCGCTCCCAGCGTTGATTTTCAACTCGGGCTTCTCGCACCCCCTTGCCACTGTGGAGCTGTGTTGAGTACTAGCGAGAGGGTACGTGGCTTGGGGTGTGCTGAGCGGGAGGAGGGTTTGTGAGCCACGTCCTGCGTGAAGCTGAGGCACAGGCGCCTCGAGAGTTCGGGGTCTCAGGGAAGGTCACTCCGGTGAGGCCACCTGGCCTGCATCCTCTTGGCCTGTCCATCGCGGGTCAGAGAAACTGGCGGAAGGCAGGCTCTGAAGCATCCGCTCCCGGAAAGTCTGTCTCTGACGTTGCCGCCCTCCCCGCTGAAGAGAGCCTTGTAAAGGAGTGCTGGGAGCGGGCGGCGCAGGCCTGTCAGCCTCTTAGACCATCAGCCCCCTAGCGAGACCCTGTTTCAAAATAAAAAATAAAATAGGGCTGGAGGTGTAGCTTGGATGTAGGACCTCCCTGGGCTCCATCCCCAGCACCACACTTGTGCGTGCAGGCACACACACACACACACACAAGCGCAGGGGAGGGCGGGTGGTGCATGCTGGCGCCCTGAGCTCTCCCAGGGAGGGTGCTTGCCGCCAGGACTTGTGGCTTATCAGTCCTGTCTGTAGAGAACCCGGAGTGCTGTGTGCGTGAGTCCGCCGCCCTCTGTCGCGCAGAGGACAGGGTTTGCCCGAGGAAGAGGCTCTCAGCAGGGCCCAGCGGGTGACGGCGGCCCTTGCCTGCGTTCAGATAGCATGGAATACTGCTCTTCACGGTTTGGATTTTTAAAAATTGATGCTTGCGAAATTCTCATGGGATTAGAAGTGAACAGGCTCTTTCCTTACTTTCCCAGTGCACCCCCTTTCATTCCTCCTCCTGCTGTGTCACCTGTTGTCCTTCCTTGGCTTCAGAATGGGGTTTTCCTCTGTTTAATGTGTTTTCCTCCTCACCCTTAATTGACATCTCAGAATGCACAGTGTGACATGACCGGGCGTCTAGGAACTGTTCCCCAGAGGAGAAGGGCCTCGTCAGTGGAATCGGCTGCGGCACTCACTAGACCACGCGAGCAGCAGTCCAGAGAAGACGACTGCGCTCCTTGTTGACTCTATCGTCATGGTGATTTCAGAGCTGCCCTCGCGTCTGTGCCCTCCGTAGCGCACACCTAGACTTCCAGCACAAGCTGTGCCCGGGTTTCAGTGCTCGGTGCCCGGGGTCGTCTTCATCTCACCGGAAGCCCCGGCCTCCATCTCGGCCCAAGCTCAAGAGAGTGGAGCTTGAGGGCCTGCCCTGCCAGTGAGCCCAGCCTGACCACTGCCGCCCACCTCACCTCAGTACGTCGGCGGAGCCCAGTCAGGATAGCCGGTGACCGCTCGGTGTGTGGTCCTGAAGGTGGTCTCCCGCTGCCACCGGGGAGGCTGCGCTCGCTGGCCCAGCCCGGTGCTCCCGCGGGAGTGGCACAGCCTGACTTGTGTTTGCCCCAGCGTCCTGGCTGTGGGGAAGAACGAGGCTGGTAAGGAAGGGAGCCTGAGGCCAGGGAGGGACGCAGGCTTCTTGATTTCTGTTTCTTTCCAAAGCAAAAAGGCTGTCCTGAAGGCCGCGCTCTGAGGCCTTTGAAAGACTCCCAGGCAGGGAGCTGCGGGTGTTCTGGAGGATTCTCTCTGGACGGGCCTTGGCCATCCTGGAGGCCATCTGAGAAGCTACATGGGACCGACGCGTCACAGGCCTTCCTCGGGGCCAGCCCTGCTGCCGTCGTTGGCTGGGCACTGCCGGGCCTGGGGCACCGGGTCAGGGAGCCTCCTAGATGGCTTCATGGCACCTTGAATGGGCGACGAGGTCTGTTTTTTTTTTAATTTGTTGTTACTGTTTTTGCTACCTCAGGAGCACCCCTGTTGGCGTTTGTTTTGGACAGTTGGGTGCACCCTGCGGCTGCCCCTGAAGACAGCCTGTATCTTGAGAGTCTAGTTTCTCTCTTCTTTGTGAAAACAAGATGTCATTTCTTGGAAGTAAAACATAAAACCCGCTGGCTGCTCAGCTGGGCTTTGGTATATTTACCTCCCTTCCCGTCCTGCTCCAAGACTGTCTCACAAGTAAACACTGGCAGCTCACGGATCACCACCCGGGAAGCGGCTCTGCCAGAGGATAGACTTGGAGTGGGTTGGCTGAGGAGCCGGGCCCGGAGCGGGCGGCACCGGGGCGCCCTGTCCTGGCCCTGAGTCCAGCCGTGGCCGCCGCTTCCCTCGTTCCCGGGTTGGGAGGGGCGTCCTGTCCTCCGCCTGCTGTTCTGAGGATGTTTCCGGATCTCTCTTTCCTGATGGCTTGAACACGGGCAGTGCTGGGATGAGAACTTGATTGTGCTTTCTTCCCCTTTTTGTAAAAATTAAAAGATGTCGCTCTTTCGTCCATTTCCCTTATTTATTATTTGTTTATTTGCTGGGTGTGTGGTGCTGGGGATTGAACCTGGGGCGTTCTACCTCTGAGCTACACCCCCAGTCTTTTTTTTTTTTGAAATAGGGTCTTGCTGCCGGGCGTGGTGGCGCACGCTTGTAATCCCAGTACTTTGGGAGGCGGAGACCGGAGGATCCGGGTTCGCGGCCAGCCTCAGCTCTCTCTCTCTCTCTCTCTCTCTCCCTCTCTCTCCCTCTCTCTCTCTCTCTCTCTCTCTCCTTAGTGAGGCCCTCCGCAACTTCGTGAGACCCGGTTTCAAAATAAAGTATAAAAAAAGTAGGGCGGGGGGCGTAGCGCGGAGGTAGAACGCCCCTACGTTCCATCCCCGGTACCGCAAAAAAAAAAAAAGAATAAAAAAAGAAATAGGGTCTTGCTACGTTGCTGAGGCTGTCCTCAAACCTGCTACCCTCTTGTCTCAGCCTCTCAAGTACTGGGGTTATAGGCGTGTGCCACCATGCTCGGCTCCATCGCTCCTTTTTAAACAGAAAGAAAAGTACAAGTTTTGTGCTACTGGGGATAGAACCCAGGGGTATTCTACCTCTGACACTCCCAGCCCTATTTTTTTTTTTAAACAGAGTCTCACTAAATTGCGGAGGGCCTCACTAATTGCTGAGTCTAGCCATGAACCTGTGATCCTCCTGTCTCAGCCTCCCAAGTACTGGGGTGACAGGTGTGCACCACTATACCCAGCTCCGCAGAACTTTGTGTGTGTGTGTGTGTGTGTGTGTGTGTGTGTGTGTGTGTGCGTGGCACTAGGGATTGAACCCAGGGGCATTCTATCTCCGAGCTACACCCCCAGCCCTATTTTATTTTTATTTGGAAACAGTCTCGCTAGGTTGCTGAGAGTCTCACTACTTGCTGAGATTCCTCGAACCCACAATCCTCCTGTCTCAGCCTCTCAAGTACTAGGATTACAAGTGTGTACTACCACGCCCAACTTTTCCAGCCTACTTCTGATGGAAGTCTAGGTTGCTTGAAACCTTTCACTGTTAAGACAGTGCTACAGTGGACACCTCTACACATGTTATTAGAGAGAAATTAAAGATCCTCAAAGCGCTAAGCATAGCCGGGTGTGGTGGCGCACTACTGTAATTCAGGAGGATCATAGGTTCAAGGCCAGCCTCAGCAACTTAGCACAACCCTGTATCATAATAAAAAATAAAAGGGACAGGGGGGTCTAGCTTGGAGGTAGAATGCCTCTGGGTTCAATTCTCAGTACAAAAACAAAACAAAAAAAAAGAAGCCAGGCATAGTGGCACACGCTTGTAATCCCAGTACTTGGGAGGCTGAGACCGGAGGATCAGGGTTCACAGCCAGCCTCAGCTACTTAGTGAGGCCCTCCGCAACTTAGTGAGACCCTGTTTCAAAATAAAGAATAAAAAATAGGGCTGGCTGGGCGTGGAGGCGCATGCTTGTAATCCCAGTACTTGGGAGGCTGAGAGGAGGATCGCAGGTTCGCGGCCAGCCTCAGCTACTTAGGCCCTCTGCAACTTAGTGAGACCCTGTTTCAAATTAAAGAATAAAAAATAGGGCTTGGGGTGTAGCTCGGAGGTAGAATGCCCCTGGGTTCAATCCCCAGTATCGCAAAAAAAAAAAAAAACTGGGCATGCTGGACATGGTGGCGCACACTTGTAATACCAGTAATTGAGAGGCTGAGACAGGAGGATCGCAGGTTCGAGGTCAGCCTCAGCTACTTAGTGAGGCCCTGTTTCAAAATAAAAAAAGCCAGGCATGGTGGCACACGTTTGTAATCCCAGTACTTGGGAGGCTGTGACAGGAGGATCGCAGGTTCAGGGCCAGCCTCAGCTACTTAGTGAGGTCCTCCACAACTTAATGAGATCCTATTTCAAAATAAAGAATAAAAATAGGGCTGGGGGTGTAGTTTGGAGGTAGAATGCCCCTGGGTTCAATCCCCAGTACCACACACACACAAAAATAATAATAAAAAGGGACGGGGGTATAGCTTGGAGGTAGAATGCATCATTTCAATCCCCAGCACACACACACACAAAATACCTTGACTTGAGCCTGAAGGCCTACAGAGACTGCCCTTGTAGACTAAGCATTCCCAACTCGCAGCCCTTGTCACAGAACACCGTGTTGCTCTCAGTCATGCCACACAGGTTAGAACATGAGCACCCTGCCGGGCAGTGGTGCACACCTGTAATCAGTCCCAGTACTTGGGAGGCGAATACAGGAGGATCACAGGTTTGAGGACAGTCTCAGCAACTCAGTGAGACCCTGTTTCAAAATAAAATAGGTCTGGGGGTAGCTCAGAGGTAGAAGTCTCCTGGGTTCAATTCTCAGAATCAAAGAAGATGAGCTCTCGCCGGCATACTAAAAAGAATAGTATATAAGTCAAATTTAAGATTTGGAGTCCAGACTCACTGGGTGTGCACCCAGCACTGCTGTTGGTAGCGGTGTGACCTCTCTGAGGCTTGGTTTCCTCCATCTCTTCAGTTGTTTTAAAGTGGGGCTTAAATAATCATCCTAGTTCCCATTCACTGCGGGCAAGCAGAAGTCAGAGCCAAAACCAAAAATTAATCCAAACTTGCGTTATTCCTCTGGGCGACTGGATGTTCTTTCCCTGGAGATACAACTGATATTAAACATCATCTGCATTTTTGCTTGCTTAGAAAAATGCACGCTAACTTGAGTGCCCTGCAGCACCGACCCCTGCCCTGCCGCCTGCCTCTGATTAAAGGCGAGCTCCTGCAACAGGGCAGCAGAGCCGGGCGAGCCAGGAGGGCTCGCTCCACACTGGCCCTGGAGAGCAGGGCTGCGCGGGGAGAGGCAGCTGCCCCACATCCTGCTCCGGGGATCGCTCTGCCCCTGTGCTGGTCTCATCCCAGCCCTCAGACGGGGGCTCATCCAAAGTGGGGCTCTGCCCTCTGGCTTGACAGCTGGAGACCCGTCATCTGTTTCTCTGACCAGAAGCTGAGTCCCCTCTCTCTCCACGATCTGCCCTCCTCTGGGAGTGACCAGCCAGGCAGTGACCACAACTGCCGGAGTGCCTGGGACCGGCGGCTCTCCCCAACTGCCTGTTTGCTTTCAACAGCCTTCCTCTGTCACTGGACTCTCCACCCCATACCCAAGGATAACCTAGAAACGCGGGCGCCCAGGTATGTTTATCTGACACTCGCTCCACCTGCCAGCTGACGGATCCGAAGATGAGCTGTATTTGACATAGGCAATAAGAGAAGGAAGCCGGGCGCGGTGGCGCACACCTGTAATCCCAGTACTTGGGAGGCGGAGACAGGAGGACCATAGGTTCGAGACCCGCCTCGGCAACTTAGACCCTGTTTCAAAATAAAAAATAAAATCAGGCTGAGGCTACACCCCTGGGTTCAATCCCCAGTACTACAAAAGAGAAGAGAGAATGCTTCTCCATATCCCTCGAGCTCCAGGCCCCACGGAGCCACCGCATCCACAGCTGGCGTTTCTCACCTGCAGGACCTGGGTGTCCTGAGCCCTTCAGCCTGCTTCCACCCCTCAGGACGTGGGGACCGGCTTAGAGAGCAGGCTCCCCTGGACCTCTGCCAGTGCAGGTGGGCGCCCGGCGGACCTCTGCAAAAGGTATCAGCCAAGGTAGGCAGGGCTGCAGTCCCCGGGGGGGGAAATTGCACCTGACCACCCGGTGACAGGTTGGGGCGGGCAGGCTTCCGGGACCACGGGCCTTTTATTATTTATTTATTCATACATTTATTTATTTTTGTGGTACTGGGGATGGAACCCAGGGGTCTTCTACCGCTGGGCTTTTTTTATTTTTTACTTGGAAATAGGGTCTTGCTAGGTTGCTGAATGTCTCATTGAGTTGCTGAGGCTGGCTGTGAACCTGCAGTCCTCCCATCTCAGCCTCCCAGGTACTGGGATGACAGGCGTGCGCCACCGTGCCTGGCCAGGATCAGGTGTCTTTTTGAGTTTATACATGGCCATGAAGGTACACTTCCGATTCCGTGACCCTTCCTCGCTCTCCTTATCTCTGTTCCTCGCCCTGTGGCGCGCTGGCTCTCTAGAGCTGTTTGTTTAGTACTTGAGGCACTGAGACAGGAGGATCGCAGGTTCGTGGCCAGCCTCAGCAACTTTTTGAGGCCCTCAACAACTTAACAAGACCCTGTTTCAAAATAAAAAAATCAAAAGGGCTGGGAGTGAGTTCAATTCTCAGTTAAAAAAAAAAGAAAAGAAAAGAGACCTGATGGTGCACCCGTCCCCAGCTCTGCCTTCAGCAGGGCCGTGTTGGTGGCTGGCAGGCAGCCGCAGTGGCAGCACTTTTGTGACAGAAGCTGCAAACACTGGAAATTGTCTGTCTTCATCCCTTCATATAGTCGTTTACCAAAACATCTCTGTCCCCCCATATACACACACCCCGGGTCTCCCTGTTGCGGAGAGCCATGGTTCAGGCCAGGGCTGCCTCCCTCCTGCTGCTCTGGAACTGCTCAAAACTGGGGATTCTGCAAGTATTGGTGATGCCAAAGGTACCGAGGTGTGGTACGGAGCTGTGGGAAGGGCTGTTCTAGTCACTTCTCCGGTGACACTGCTACTACTGTCCCGAGCGAGCGGCCGCCCTCGTCCCAGAGGTCGCGACCCAGGGCTCGAGGCCAGCCTGTGAGTGCGCCCATCTCCCAGGACTTGACCTAGTCACGTGATTCTTTCCAGGTCTGCCACCCTCACTGCGCAGCCAGGCCGCCCTCCTACTCCTGTTTCAAAATCCACCCAGGTCTGAAAATCCAAGGAATGGGAGATACAGACCCCCCGCCCCGCCTCCCCTTCTGACGCCCAAATGCGAGGGGACAGGACTGCTCACGCCGTGCCCCTCTGGAGTTATCCGGCCTCTTCTAAGGAGCCCGAGCTTCAAGTCCGGGAGGGGAGAGTTCCCAGCATTCATTTGTTCCCAGATATTTACTGGATAACCGCTGCTTGCCAGACACCATGCGAGCCGAGGCACCAGGGTTTCGGCACCGAAGGAGCCAGGCACAACCCCTGGCTTGGGGAACTTGTCCCCTGGGGGACACAGAGAAGCAGGCTTCGAAGTCAGGTAAGTCCCAGGGGCCAGGGAAGCGTGGCGAGGGCGCTGAGCCCAGGGCGAGGCCGGAGGGAGGCAGGGAGGCCCAGGCACAGGGCCTGGGTGGAGAGAGGTGGGGCGCGTGGCTCTGATGGAACGAAGCATTCTGTGCGGCCGGACTGTGGAGCGGGAGAGAATCATGTCAGCAAGGGCGAACTCAGCAGCTTAACTGAGCAAACTCCTAACAACCTTGTGTAGCTCCATTCCATAGATGAGAAAGTAGAGGCAATAAGAACTAGGGTGTGTGTGTGTGTGTGTGTGTTAGTGTGCATGTTACTGGGGATTGAACCCAGGGATGTTCTACCGTTAAGCTACACCCCCGGCCCTTATTTTTTATTTTTCATTTTGAAACAGAATCTTGCTAGGTTACTATGTGCTGGCCTCAAACCTGCAATCCTCCTATCTCAGCCTCCCAAGTACTGAGATCACAGCACGTGCCATCATGCCCGGCTCCAAGCCTCTTTCTTTAACTCTCTCAAAGATAGACCCTTTTAACCCTTTCTGTATTTGTCTTTTCTAATGTACATACCTGGAGTCCATTTCTGTTGCTAACATGGCCCAGTCTGGCCTGCCTCGATTCTGCCAGGCGCGTCCTTCCACGCCGTTTCCCGTGGTCTGAGTGAGCGGCGTGCGCACCGTGTCTCATATGGGTGTCAGCGTGGTGGTGAAGAGAGCGCAGGCGCCAAGTGCCCCTTCTACTCGCCTGTGACCTCCGGCCACTTTCATGACCTCTGTGGGCCTTGGTGACCCCTCCAGCAGCTAAGAGGGCACTGCCCACTCTGACCAGCCTGGGTGTAGAATTGGGGTGGCCCTTAAAGGTCTGCGCTGGGTAATAAGGGACCAGCTGAGCTGCTTATTGATGGCAGCACCAATCTCCCTTTGCCCGCCCCTCCAACCCTGTGGAGGATTCTCTTTTAAGTTCATGACATTCTTTTTTTTTTTTTTTTTGTACTGGGGATTGAACCCAGGGGCATTCTATCTTCGAGCTCCACCCCAGCCCTTTTTATTTTTTTTATTTGGAAATGATCTCACTAAGTTGCTGAGACTGGCCTCGAACCTGCAATCCTCCTGTCTCAGCCTCCCAAGGAGGCTGGGATTATAGCTTACAGGTGGACAAACCAGAATGAAATAGGGTTGGTTCCGCAAGGAACAGAGGCTTCAGCCAACAGACCCGTGCGTGAGTGTGGCAGTGGACACAGTCAAACCCTCGGGTGGCTGTCGTCCCGGCACCCAGCACAATTTCACGTTCGTGAGAGCCCCTCTCCTTGAGAGCTGCTGAGGTCAACTGCTGCGTCTTCCTGGCCCGCAGAAACCACGAGAGAAAATAAATACTGTGTAAGCGGCTGTTTTCTGAGTCAGTTACAAGGCAGCGATAGATAACTATTATAGTAGGCAATAAACACCAATAATAGTAATAATACTTGTGACTTTGTCACCAATAGAAATAATAGCTATTTTCATGTCATATTAATGCCGTGAATTTTTCAAAATACAATTTCTACTCGTTATTCCAGAACTGCCGTATTATTAGATCTACCACAGGATAACACGTGACCAGTCTCACATCTCCGTACTCTCACGTGGTGCAGCCATTAGGCCAGAGCCAAGCTTGCTGTAGCCGCCAAGTGGTGGAGGTGTGTTTCCGTATTGAAAATCCAGATATTTTCTTTGTTGCTTTCCAGAAATTTCTATCAAAAACTGTTTGTTGAAAATCCAGATATTATCTTTGTTGTTTTCCAGAAATTTCTATCAAAAACTGTTTGTTATAAAAACAAAGGAGATGTGTTGTTTCCATTGCTAGCTTAAGATTTTGTAAACCAGACAGACCAAATAATTTTTTTTTTTTTGGTGCTGGAGCTTGAACCTGGGGTCATTCTACCTCTGAGCTACACCCCCAGCCCATTTTATTTTTTATTTGGAAACAGAGTCTCACTAAGTTGCTGAGAGCCTCATGAAGTTGCTGAGGCTCGTTCTGAACCTGCAATCCTCTGGTCTCAACCTCCCAAGTACTAAGATGACAAGCGTGTGCCACCACGCCCGGCTCACATGAGAATTATTTTTTTTTGCTGTACTGGGGATTGAACCCACGGGCATTCTACCTCCAAGCTATACCCCAGCCCTATTTTTTATACTTTATTTTGAAACAGGGTCTCACGAAGCTGTGAAGGGCCTCACTAAGTAGCTGAGGCTGGCCGCGAACCCAGATCCTCCGGTCTCAGCCTCCCAAGTACTGGGATTACAAGCGTGTGCCACCATGCCTGGCTCTCAAATGAGAATTCTTAACTCTCTATAAGGCAGCCTCATCTTTTGACTCATGGACAAGTATATAGTCATAAAAAAGATAACATTGCTGGCACATGATCTAGGCTATGCACAGAGCTACAAATGGCAGATTATTTCTATCACTTTTCCCTTTAAGCTCCCTTTTGCATATTATCTGTTTTGTTAGTCAGCCTCTGTTACTGTAAAAAAAAAAACCCTGGGATAAATAAACAGATATCACAGTAAAAATTGTTTCAGGTAAGAGTCATCAGTGGGTGCTAAACCTAGTTGGTGAAAGTTTGATGGGAAAACTGTGTATTTGCAAAATATGTGTGTGTGTGTTACTGTGAACTCAGAGGCATTCTACCTCTAAGCTACATCCCCAGACCTTTTTTTTTTACGTTTTGTTTTGAAACAGGGTCTCAATAGGTTGCTGAGAGTCTCACTATATTGCAAAGGCTGTCCTCAAACCTGTGATCCTCCTGTCTCAGCCTCCCAAGAACTGGGATTACAGGTGTGCGCCATCATGCTCCGCTTTCAAAGCACTTTTTGATTGCAAAGGGAAAAGGGTAATTTAAGGTGGAGAAACTTGATGGATGCCACCTGAACAGACAATCCACATTAATGTTACTTGTGATGGCACACACTGTGCCATCCCCCTCCTGATAGGAACAAGGAGGACACAGTAGCCTTTCTGCGGTGTCGTTGCCCAAAGTCTGTGACTCCGCTTTAATCATGAGGAAACATTAGCCAATGGAATGTTTGTCTCAACAAATAACTTTTAAGTAACTTCTTTTCCAGGCGTAAAGGTTATGATAAAGATAGACTCTGAAACTGTTCCAGAAGGTTCTGAAAAGACAAAGGCAGGCCCTGGAGCTGTTTCAGATGCACGCACACTAGAAGAGACTTTCCAGGTCAGTTGACGTGTGATTCGGGATGAGTCCCTGCATCAGAAAAATATCATGTCCTACAAAGGAAACGGTGAGACAGCTGGTGAAATCTAAGCGAGGTCGCAGATTAGAGTCATCTTATGTCGCAGATTAGAGTCATCTTATGGCTCACGTCCTCGTGTAGACAGGTACACCCAGGTGAAGAGAACAGCCTTGTTTCATGACAGAAACACTTTAGCACTGGGGGGTAAAAGGCATTCCACCTAAAGTTTACATTCAAATGGCTCATAAAGATAATATGAGCCAGGCGTGGTGGCGCACGCTTGTAATCCCAGTACTTTGGGAAGCGGAGACCAGAGGATCCAGGTTCGCGGCCAGCCTCAGCTCTCTCTCTCTCCCCGTTTCTCTCTCTCTCTCTCTCTCTCTCTCTACTTAGTGAGGCCCTCTGCAACTTCGTGAGACCCAGTTTCAAAATAAAGTATAAAAAATAGGGCTGGGGGTGTAGCGCGGAACGCCCCTGCATTCAATCCCCGGTACCGCAAAAAAAAAAAAAAGATAATATGTATTTAGAGAGAGAGATGAAAATGTGTGTATGTAAAATGATAATAGAGAAAACTGTAAAGCCGGGCGTGGTGGCGCATGCCTGTAATCCCAGTCCTTGGGAGGCTGAGACAGGAGGATTGCAGGTTTGAGGCCAGCCTCAACAACTTGACGAGACCCTGTTTCAAAATAAAAAATAAAATGGGGCTGGGGGTGTAGCTTGGAGGTAGAACACCCTGGATTCAATCCTCAGTCACACACACACACACACACACACACACACACACACACACACAAAATAACAATAGAGAAAACTATATATATAAAGAGATGAATATGATCATACAGAGATCAGGCACATTCGGTGTGGTATGACCATAGACTGATAGTGTATAGAGAGAAAATAAAAAAGTGAATGTGGTGAAATGTTACCAGTGGGGGTCTGGGTCAGGGTATGTGGAAGCTCTTTGTATGACTAGCGCAACTTTTCTCTAAGTCTGAAATTATCTCAAAGTAAAAAAGTTAAAGGAAATCAGTTGAAGCCAATGTTTTATGTGAGCTTCATTTTGCAGACTTTTTTTTTTTACAAACTCAATTTAAAGAGAAATGTCAAAGAAAAGAATGAGTGATAAAAATCATGCATTATATTGTTTCACTCCTACTATAGAATGTTAGAGAACACAGATGCCCGAGTGGTATGTGTGTGTGTGTGTGTGTGTGTGTGTGTGTGTGTGTGTGAAAATGCATATGAACTGAAGTGTGATAGCAGCAAAACTGAAAGACCTTTCAGCACCCGCCCCAGCCTGCAGGGGCCTCTGCACAGCGTAACAGACAGCTGTCTCCACGCACCCCCTGCTCCCTCTTTTTACTTCCTGTTTTGCATACTGGTGCCATCAAAGAAGAATTCTTATTTTGTGCGTCTTTTTTTAAACGACCAAGGCTGTGAACGTTTTGGAAATGGTGAGAGGGATTTTTGCCAAGTAAAACTTTGGAGAGAAGCCTTCCTCCTCTGCACAGATGGGGCCTCGGCAGCACCGGGCGGCGTGTTGAGTTTTGCTATGTTAATGAGGAAGCCAACTTCGCACATCGGCATCATTAATTTTTTTTTCACACAGACGCGCACCGACAACAAAGATCCTTCTAGCGGGCCTGAAGAAGAAGTTTTGTCAACAGCCACAAATGTCATCAACGAGGCAGGTCTTTGAGTCAAACACATTAAGAAAAAATTTTTTTTAATCAAGATATGAGAGCAAAGCCGGGCGTGGTGGCGCACGCCTGTACTCCCAGTACTCAGGAGGCTGGATCGCAGGTTCAAAGCCAGCCTCAGCAAGTAGTGAAACTCTCCACAACTTAGTGAGACCCTGTTTCCAAACAAAAAATAAAATATGGTTGGGGGTGTAGCTTGGAGGTAGAATGCCCCTGCGTTCAATCCCCCCCCCACACACAAAAGATATGAGAGCAAAATACGAATTGCTTTTCTATCACACAGAAGTTTGCTGGCCTTCATGAAGATATGCCTTGAAGCACTTTTCCAAACTAAGGGCAGAAATTTTACTTTAACTGAAATGAAACGAAAAGAAAATCCACTCTTGGGACGTGGGGGAAAGCAATTGTATTGATGCGCCGGCGCCTCTGGTGGACACTTTTAGACATGTGTGAGTCTAACCTTCCAACTCAGCGCTATAGGGTCAACATTATGGATGTTGCTGAAAAATATGAAAACATTCTTGGCTAAGTGGTCGATAAGGAAGAAGCTGGAGGATAGGCCTTCCCATCGTGGAGCTGTAAGACAAAGTTGTCTGTTCTTTTCTTTGGAAAGAGAATTCTGTACATTTCTGGAACACTTCAGAAGCCTTCTGAAAGTTAGTCATTTTGATGGCTTCTAAGTTGAACCACAGATATGCAATCAATTCTTTCTTATACAAACTGAACCAAAGTTGTCAAGATGTTGACCTAACTCAAGATAAGTTCTCAATTTTAGAACGGGACAAATATAACTGAGCCTGGCTCAGTGGTACACACCCATCATCCCAGTGACTCCAGAGACTGAGACAGGAGGATCTCAATTCAAGGCCAGCCTCAGCAACTTAGCAAGACCCTGTCTCAAAATAAAAAATAAATATGGCTAGGAATGTAGCTCATGGTAGAACATCCCTGGGTTCAATCGCTAGTCCTACAAAACAAAACAAACAAAAAATAAACAAACAAACAAAAAACAAAGGACAGCCTCAGTAACTTAGTGACACCCTGTTTCAAAATAAAATTTTAGAGAGCCGGGCATGGTGACCCACTCTTGTAATCCCAGTACTTGGGAGGTTGAGGTAGGAGGATCGCAGGTTCGCGGCCAGCCTCAGCAATTTAGTGAGGTCCTCCTCAACTTAGTGAGACCCTGTTTCAAATGAAACATAAAATAAGGCTGGGGGTGTGGCTTGGAAGTAGAATGCCCCTCAATCCCCAGTATCAGAAAAAAAAATTGAACTGCATTAAAATTGAAAACTATTGTGCTCTTTTAAAGATAGTTAAAAGCCGGGCTTGATGGCGCACGCTTGTAATCCCAGTACTTGGGTTTTTTTGTTTTTTTGGTTTTTGTGGTACCGGGGATTGAACCCAGGGATGTTCTACCTCCAAGCTACACCCCCAGACCTATTTTTTATACTTTATTTTGAAACCGGGTCTCACAAAGTTGCGGAGGGCCTCACTAAGTAGCTGAGGCTGGCCGCAAACCCGGATCCTGTGGTCTCTGCCTCCCAAGTACTGGGATTACAAGAGTGCGCCACCACGCCCGGCCTGTAATCCCAGTACTTGGGAGACTGAGACAGGATCACAGGTTCGTGGCCAGCCTCAGCTACTTAGTGAGGCCCTCCGCAATTTAGTGAGACCTTGTTTCAAAATAAAGAATAAAAAAATAGGGCTGAGGGTGTAGCTCAGAGGTAGAATACCCCTGGGTTCAATCCCCAGTCCTGCAAAATGATAATAATAATAATAATAATAATAATAATACATAAAATAGGGCTGGAAGTAGAGTTCAGGGGTAGAATGCCCTTGGGTTCAGCCTCCAGTACAAAAAAAAAAGCTATTGCCTGTGTTTGTGTGTTCTGTTTCTGGACTATCTACTGTGCTCCGTTGATTGTAGCAGTATACACTGCCTTAATTACTGTCACTTAACAGAAAATCTTGACACTGGATACTGGAAAGCCCCCAGCCTTATTGCTTTCCATCATTGTTTCTGGCTACCCAAGTTTCTTTGCTTCTCCACATACATTTTATTTTTTAAAGCATACAAATGTATGGGGTACCAGGTGAAGTTTCAATCCACATATACATTGTATAATGTTTAAATCAGATAAACCCTACCTCCTCAAACATTCGTCATCTATTTATGTTCTTTCTTCTAGCCTTTTGAAATAGGCAGTACGTTATCATTATCTACATCTACCCCACTGTTCAACAGCACACCAGAATTTCTTACTCCTCTATAATTATAACTTAGTACCCGTCGATCAACCTCCGCCCATCCCTCCCTGCCCACTACTCTCCCCAGTCTCCGGCAGCCACCATTCCCCTCTTAACCCGGAGGAGACCAACTATTCAGATTCCACAGACGAGTGAGCTCGTGTAGTGTTTGTCTTTCTGTGCCTGGCTCATTTCACGTGACATAATGATCTTCAGTTCCATCCATGCCGAATAGTATTCCACCGTATAGATGTACCATGTTTTCTTTATCCATTCATCAGTTGGTGGAGCCACATAAAACTTAGAATCAACATGTCCACATCTTTTTATTGGAATTTCACTAAATCATTAGATCATTTAGAGATAACTCACATACTCTTTTTCCTGAGTGTGTTGCTAGGGATTGAACTCAGGGCTTTGTGTGTGTTAGGCAAGTGCCCTACCACTGAGCTATACCCCCAGCCGGACATACAATGATATTGAGTGCTGCAATCCATGAACATAGTATGTCTGTCTCTATAGGACTCCTGTGATTTATTTTATTCATTTTGTACTTCTTGTCAGTAGACATACCCTGCGTGAATTTTGTCAGAATATTTCATTTTCAGCCGGGCGTGGTGGTGCACACTTGTAATCCTAGTACTTGGGAGACTGAGACAGGAGGATTGCAGATTCGAGGACAGCCTCAGCAACCTAGTGAGACCTTGTTTCAAAATAAGAAAAAAAAATTGGTCTAGGGGTGTAGCTCGGAGCCAGAATGCCTCTGGGTTCAACCCCCCAGTGCCACACACACACAAAAAAATTCATTTTCTTGAGATATTGTAAATAGTACTTAAAGATGCTTTGATTTATAATTGTTAATTGCTATTACATAGAAATATCTCCAAGCCGGGTATGGTGGCGCACACCTGTAATCCCAGTACTTGGGAGGCTGAGTCAGGGGAATCGCAGGTTCGCGGCCAGCCTCAGCTACTTGTGATGCCCTCTGCAACTTAGCGAGACCCTGGTTCAAAATAAAAAATAATAATAAAATAGGGCTGGGGGTGTAGCTCAGAAGTAAAATGGCCCTGGCTTCAATTCCCAGTGCCACCAAAAAAGAAGTAGAAATAACAACTAAAAAGGCACCAGCCCTTTCAGTCCCCTGGAAGTCGCTCCAGCCAGAGTGGCAGAAGAGTGGGACAAACATGGCGGCCCCTCCTGGTCTGCACGCCTGTGATCAGAGGACAGATGCCCGGTGTTTGGAAGCCAGGTCCTTTCTGCCTGCCCTGGCTCCTACAAGCTGTTGCCAGCTGCCCAGGAGCGCGTCCGCAGCTGTCTGCCTGGCTGGGTGGTGGGGACAGGAGCTGCGCTGTGCTTGAGAACTGAAACCGACCAAAACCAAACACTGACCATCCACGCCTGCTGTCCTGGCTGTCGAAAACCCTCGCTGGACTCGCGCCCCCTCCCCCACAGTCACAGCAGGCAGCTTTGTTCATTTATTTTTTTTGCCTGTAATGTCAGTTTTATTCACATTTTTACAAATAAATGCAATATTAAACATAAGCTAGAGGTAATAAGTAGTTCTTATAAAATATAGCCCAAGTCCTTGTGGCCTGGACTTGCAATTACATGTGCTCAACCTTTTGTCCTTTTATTTATTTATTTACGTATTTTTATATTTTTGGTACTGGGGATTGAACCCAGGGGCATTCAACCTCCAGCTACATCCCCCAACCCTATTTTTTGTTTGTTTTTTGTTTTGAAACAGGGTCTCAATAGGTTGCTGAGAGTCTCACTACTTGTTGAGGCTGTCCTCGAACCTGTGATCCTCCTGTCTCAGCCTCCCAAGTACTGGGATTACAGGCGTGCACCACCACGCCTAGCGAGGATCACTTTTTTGTATCAACTGATCAGACTATACAGGAAGGTCCTGCTGGGGGTCAGGCACCAGCCCTTTGAAACTGACCACCGCGGCCTTGGACCGCAGCACCATTGGTCCGGTGGATACACAACCACCCAGAGCCATCTTTCATGGCGGCAGTCAATGTACCAAGAAAACCTGTGTTTGTTTCCAAAATGTGCTTGGCCCTCTCCCTCTTGTCTAGTAATGGTTCCAGATGTTTCCAGTGCCCCGGGCTCCAACCTTCCACCTCAGACAGACTCTGCCGGTTCAGCAGTTGTTGGACTGGGAGACAGATTCCTGCTGCTTCTGCTGCTTGAAGCTGCCCCGGGTGTTGGCAGCTTGCTGTGTTCACACTACGTTTATGGAGGATTGTCTTTTCAGAGGTCCTTACTCTGCCATTCTGAAATTTTGCAATTCCCGAGTAGTTTTTTTTTTTTTTTTTTTTTTTTGCAGTACTGGGGATTGAACCCAGGGGCATTCTACCTCCAAGCTACACCCCAGCCCTATTTTTTATTCTTTATTTTGAAACAGGGTCTCACTAAGTTGCGGAGGGGCCTCACTAAGTAGCTGAGGCTGGCCGCGAACCTGTGATCCTCCGGTCTTGAAAACACTGGAATTACAAGCTTGCGCCACCACGCCTGGCTTCTTGCATAGATTTTTTAAGAAATTGCCCTTAAGGATTATAATATACACTCTTAATTTTTCACATTGTACTTGGAATTAATGCTTTTCCACTTTCAGGGTATTGTAGGAATCTTTCCACTCGATCCCTTGGCCCCTCCCCATTCCTGTCGTAGCTGTCTCATGTTTTGTGTGCACACACGCTGGACACCCCATCGGACGGTGCTAAGTTCACTTTCAACCCTCGTGTATTTTTAAGAACTTAAAAGGAGAAAAATAGTCGATTAAACACTTACCTAGCTCTTTACCATTTTTATTGCTTTTCTTTCACTCCTGATATTTCTAGTTTTCCTCTATTACCAGCGTGGATAACTTCCTTCAGTCTTTATTTTATGATGATGAAATGATGAATTCTCTTAGTTTTCCTTGCTCTCTGCATAGCTTTTGTTTGTTCTCTTTCTTGAAGGACGTTTTCACTGCATATAGCATTCCAGAGTCACTGTTCCTTCTTTTTACGACTTCAATATCTTTTGTGTGTGCGTGTGTGACACTGGGGATTGATCCCCAGGGGCATTCTACCCAAGAGCTACACCCCCAGCCCTATTTTATCTTTCATTCTGAATCGGGGTCTCACTAAGTTGGGGAGGGCCTCACTAAGTTGCCGGGCTGGCTTTGAACCAGCGATCCTCCTGTCTCAGCCTCCCAAGTACTGTGATGTCAGGTGTGCACCACCACACCTGGTTTACTAATTTTTTCCTTTTGAGAAGTAACCGTTCAGATCATTCGCTCATTTTTTATTGGATTGTTTGCTGTTTTGTCGTTACGTTTTTGAGTTCTTTGTATATTGTGCATGTTAATTCTCTGTCCCATGAATAGCTGGCAAAGGTCGTCTCCCATTTTAGGGGCTGTTTCTCGACTCTCTGGGTGGTTTTCCTGTGCTGTGTAGCAGCTTTTTAATTGGATGTAATCCCCGGAGTCAAGTCTTGCTTTCATCTTCTGAACTATTGGCGTCCTCTTTAGCACTTTGTCGCCTGGGCCGGCATCTTGAAGCACTTGCCCTGTGTTTTCTTCTAGTAGTTCCATCGTCCGGGTCTTACCGTAGGGTCTCAACTCTGTTTTGTGTTGGTTTTTGTACAGGGTGCGCGAGAGGGGTCCAGTTTCTGTCTCCTCCCTGTGGACATCCAGCTCTTCCAGCACCATTTGCTGACCAGGTGTCTTTTCTTCTATGCACGTTCTTGGCACCTTTGTTGAGAATCGGTTGGCCGAAAATCCGTGGGTTTATTTTTGGCTCCTGTGTTCTGTCCACTGGTCTGCGTTTCTGTTTCTCCGCCAGTGCCGTGTGTCTTTGTTACCATTGGCTCCGCAGGGATTGTGGCGCCTCCAGCACCGTGCTCCTTGCTCCGGATTGCTTTGGCTATTTGGAGCCTTTTGTACCTCCACATGAATCTTGTGATTGTTTTTTTGTAGGTCTGTGAAGGAAGTCATTGGGATTTTGATGGGGACTACACTGAATCTCTAGATTGCTTTGGGTAGTAGGGACAGTGTGTGTGTGTGTGTGTGTGTGTGTGTGTGGTGCTGGGGGTTGAACCCAGGGGCATTCTACCTCTGAGTCCACCCCCCCAACCCTATTTTATTTTTTATTTTGAAACAGGGTCTCACTAAGTTGCGGAGGGCCTCACTAAGTAGCTGAGGCTGGCTGTGAACCCGGATCCTCCGGTCTCAGCCTTCCAAGTACTGGGATTACAAGCGTGCACC
The DNA here is from genome assembly GCA_004027185.1 of Glis glis. Lineage (NCBI taxonomy): Eukaryota > Metazoa > Chordata > Mammalia > Rodentia > Gliridae > Glis > Glis glis. The sequence continues at coordinate 19,694 of PVJS01006033.1, read as the reverse complement.
ACCACGCCCCGCTCTTTTTATTTTAGTTTGGGACAGGTATCATTGAGTTGCCCAGGCTGGCCTTGAGTCTGTCATCCTTCTGCCTCAGACTCTCCCTAATAGCTGGGATTGCAGGTGAGCCCTAGCACACCCGGCTTTATTTAGGGATTTTATCATGAAGGGATGTGGGATTTTATCAAAGGCTTTTTCTGCAGCTATGGAGATGGTCACCTGGTTTTTATCCTTGATCCTATTTATGCACTGTATTACATTTATTGATTCGTATATGAGGAGTCATCCCTGCATCCCTGGGATGAAACCAACTTGATCATGGTGTATTATCTCTTTAATGTGCTATTGAATTCGATTCGTAAGCATCTTATGGAAGAGTTTTGCACCCATGTTCATCGGGGATCTTGGTCTATAGTTTTCTTATTCTGTCGCGTCCTTATCAGGCTTCGGTAGCTGGGTGATACAGGCTGTGCGGGGTGGGAGGGCACCTTCCCTTCTTAGTTGTGGAATAGTTTGAGGAACGCTCGTGTTCATTCTTCTTGAAAACTCTTGTAAAATTCAGCATGAATCCATCTGGTCCTGGACTTTTCCTTGCTGGGAAAGTTTTTTTTTTATTTCTTCTTTAATATAATTGCCTGTTATTGATCTAGTTAGTTTTTTTAATATCCTCTTGGTTCAATTTTGGTAGGTCATATGCATCCGGAAAGGTGTCCATTTCTTCTAGACTTTCTATAACTGTTCTTTTAATTTAAAAGAAAACGCACAAAATTTGCCTTCTTAACTATTTTTTGGGGGCGTTGGGGATTGAACCCAGGGTCTTGTGCATGCTACGTAAGAGCTACTCCCTAGTTTTTTCTTTTTTTGTGGGAATTGAACCCAGGGGCATTCTACCTCTGAGCTACACCCCCAGCCCTTTTTATTTTTTATTTTGAGACAGGGTCTCACTAAGTTGCCTAAGAGTCTCACTACTTGCTGAGGCTGACCTCGAACCTCAGATCCTCCTGTCTCAGTCTCCCAAGTACTGGGATCACAGGTGTGCACCATTACACCCAGCCCTATTTTATATTCTTATTTTGAAACAGGGTCTCACTAAGTTGCTGAGGGCCTCGCTAAGTTGCTGAGGCTGGCTTCAAACCTGGGATCCTCTTTTTCTCGACCTCCCAAGTACTGGGACTATAGGTGTGCACCATCATGCCTGGCCCCATCTTAAAGTGGACAGTTCAGTCAGTAGCATTAACCATATTCACACTGTTGTGCACAATGCACCCACTCTAGGCCACCTTTGAGCCAGGCTGAGAGAGGAGCGGGCATCATCGGAACCCCCTTGCCTGGGCGTTCTGGGCTTCAACTCTCCTTCCTCCATGACTTCGTGACGCTCGCTTTTCAGAATCCTCAGAGAGCCGCTCCCTGCCGTCTGTCCAAGGCTCTCAGTTACATTCAGCAGGAGAGACAGGGTAGAATGTGCTTTTTCCACTTTGAAATTGGAAACTTCTGTTTTTTCTTTGGGGTATTAGATATATTTTTGGGGCATAAGTCATGTGTATTGTCAATCTTTTTCTCTGTCTGTGGTTTGCTATTCAATTTTGTGTGTGGTACTGGAGATTGAACCCAGGGGCATTCTACCTCTGAGTTACACCCCTAACCCTATTTTATTTTTTATTTGGAAACAGGGTCTCGCTAAGTTGACAGGAGCCTCACTGAATTGCTGAGGCTGACTTTGAACCTGCGATCCTCCTGTCTCAGCCTCCCAAGTACTGGGATTACAGGTATACGCCACTGCGCCTGGCTGCTATTCATTTGTGTGTGTGTGTGTGTGTGTGTGTGTGTGTGTGCGAGACACTGGGGATTAAACCCAGGGACATTCTACCTCTGAGCTACATACCCAGCCCTATTTTATTTTTATTTTGAAACAGGGTCTCGCTAGGTTAATGAGAGTCTCATTACTTGCTGAGGCTGTCCTCGAACCTGCAATCCTCCTGTCTCAGCCTCTCAAGTACCGGGATTCCAGGCGTGCGCCACTGCGCTGGGCTGCTATTCAATTTTTTTAACAGAGACTTTTGATGAGCAGAAGACTTTTATTTTGGCAAAGTCCATTTTATCATTTTTCCTCTCTGGGTCCTGTGTAAAAAAAAATCTCTGTCCCAAGGCTGCGAAGATATTTTCCTATTGTAAGCTTTATTGTTTTAAGTTTTGTTTTGTGGTGCTAGGGGTCGAACCCAGGGCCCTGTGTCTGCTAGGCAAGTGCTTTACCACTGAGCTACACCCCCAGTCCCATTTTAGATTTTATGCTTAGATCTACGATCAGTCTTGACTTAATTTTGCATATGGCATAAGATAAGAATCAAGGTTCCTGTGTCTCTATATAGTTATCAGTATAATATATATGAGTGTACCCACTAAAGTATCAGAATATGCCGGGCGTGGTGGCGCACGCTTGTAATCCCAGTACTTGGGAAGCTGAGACCAGAGGATCTGGGTTCACAGCCAGCCTGAGCTACTTAGTGAGGCCTCTGCAACTTAGTGAGACCCTGTTTCAAAATAAAGAATAAAAAATAGGGCTGGGGTGTAGCTCAGAGGTAGAATGCCCCTGGGTTCAATCCCCAGCACTGCAAAAAAAGGTAAAAATTGTACTGTAAAAACATATTTGACAAATTTAGTGATTTCTTTGAATTTTGATGTACAGCATCGAATAGTGAGAGAACACACTCAAAATAGAAGCAAGTTAAAGTTAAATTTTATTTTTTGTGGTGCTGGGGATTGAACCCAGGAGTTTTCTACCTCCAAGCTACACCCCACCCCCAGCCCTATTTTATTTTCATTTTGAAATAGGGCCTCACTAAACTGCTGAAGCTGGCCTCAAAACTGCAATCCTCCTATCTCAGGCTCCCATGTACTGGGGCTACAGGTTCAATTCCTTTATAGTCCTATATCCTTTATTTTATGACCTTCAAATTATTATTTTGAACTGGGCATAGTGGCACACGCCTGTAATCCCTAGTACTTGGGAGGCTGAGACAGAAGGATGGCCGGTTTGAGGTCAGCCTCAGCAACTCAGTGAGACCTTCAGTAACTTAGTGAGACCCTATTTCAAAATAAAAAATAAAAAGGGCTGGGGGTGTAGCTCAGAGGTAGAATGCCCCTGGGTTCAAACCACAATAAATAAATAAATAAATAAATAAATAAATAAATAAATAAATAAAATGATTACCAAAGGTGTCCATGTCCCAATGTGTGTTAAGATTTCTTGTGAAGCTGGGCATGGTGGTGCATGCCTGTAATCCCAGTACTTGGGAGGCTGAGACAGGAAAATAACAGGTTTAAGGCCAGCCTCAGCAACTTAGCGAGACCCTCTTTCAAAGCAACAATTAAAAAGGGTTGGGGAGCCAGGCGTGGTGGCGCACGCTTGTAATCCCAGTACTTGGGAGGCTGAGACAGGAGGATCGCAGGTTCGAGGACAGCCTCAGCCACTTAGGCCCTCTGCAAGTTAGCGAGACCCTGTTTCAAAATAAAGAATAAAAAAGTGGGCTGGGGGTGTAGCTTGGAGGTAGAATGCCCCTGGGTTCAACCTTCAGTACCAAAAGAAAAAAGTCTTAAAAAAAAAGAATTCTTGGTGAGATCAAAGTCATTCAGCTCTAGAACCATGAAGAAGACCCAAAGAGCTACGCGCACTGGCGTATGCCTGTAATGCCAGCTACTTTTGGGATACTGAGGTAGGAGGAGCAAAAGTTCCAGGCCAGCCTGGGCAACTTAATGAAACCCTGTCTCAAAATAAAAAGTAAGAAGGGCTGGAGGTGTAGTTGGGGGGGGGCGCCCCAGGGTTCTATCCCAGTATGGTATTAGGCGGTGGCGGCAGCAGCAGCAGCAGCAGCGAGACCTGAGTTAAATGTTTGCTTGTGATTTCCTATCTCTATGACCTTGGGTGCAGCACTAAATCTTCATTCATCTTCCAAACTTTCAGCATCAATAAATGTCTTTGATACCTACCACCAGCCACTGTGTTAACCCTGGTGAACTTAATACAGAAAGACAGACATAACCTTTCCTGTACAGAGTTTACCCCTGTGGGGGGAAGTCGGGCCAGGTGGCAGGTCGCATACAACAGTGTGTGAAGGACCGAGTGCGCTGGGACCCCAGAGACAGTGCTCCCAAGCTCGACTTGGGTCTGGAAAGGTTTCCAGAGATAAGGACAGTCAGCCGACCTGAGGGATGAGCCAGGCAAAGCTGGGAAAGGAGCCACCCAGGCTGGCGATCAACCTCAGAGATCTGAAATCCTTGAGCACTGAGAGATGAGCGGGGTGGGGAGCCAGAGGCCAGGAGAGTATAGGCCAACTGCAGGCCCCTCTGTCACACCGCAGGGTCTCTTAGGCCGCCTTCAGGCAGGAGATTTTTTTTGTGTGTGTGTGGTACTGGGGATTGAACCCAGGGGCATTCTACCTCCGGGCTCCACCCCCAGCCCTATTTTTTATTCTTTATTTTGAAACAGGGTCTCACTAAGTTGCGGAGGGCCTCACTAAGTAGCTGAGGCTGGCCGTAAACTCAGATCCTCTGGTCTCAGCCTCCTGAGTACTGGGATTACAGGCGTGCGCCACCACGCCCGGCTGAGGGCAGGAGATTTATCCTGACAGGTTTTCATCATTAATGGGTTGTACAGCATCACTTTTCTTTCCCTATCACATTTGGGGCTAGGGATGTAGCTCAGCGGTGGAGCCCTTGCCTAGCACGCCGGAGGCACTGGGTTTCATTTTTAGTATTGCAAAAACAAAAACAACAAAACAAAACAACCTCCCCCTCTAAAAAACAGCAAGACCCTGTTTCTTTTTTCTTTTTGGTGGTACTAGGGATGGAACCCAAGGGCCTTCTACCTCCAGGCTACGCCCCCCCCCCCAGGTCCTGGTTTATTTTATTTGAAAACAGGGTCTCACTAAGTTGCTGAGTGCCTCACTAAATTGCTGAGGCTGACTTCGAACCTGCGATCCTCCTGTCTCAGCCTCCCAAGTACTAGGATTACAGGCGTGCGCCACCACGCCCGGCTGAGACCCTGTTTCAAAATAAGAAGGGCTGAGGGTGTAGCTAGCTCAGAGGTAGAAGGCACCTAGGTTCAAACGCCACTACCACAAAAAAAGGAAGGGAGGGAGGAAGGGAGGGCCTACTGCGGTTTTGTGGAGAATGCCTTAGAGGGGAGACACTGGGGACAGGCACCTTGACTTGAAGATTACTGGAGAAACCCTGCTGAGAGCAGATGCTGGAATCGTGGCAAGCAAAGAAACAGATAAAATCGAGAGACAAGAGGAGGTAAACTCAGTTAAGTACATCGGAGGCACCCAGGAATTAGGAAGCGGGAGACTCCTGGGATTTCTGGATGGAGGGAGGATGGCGGTGGGGGAAGAACATAAGGTGAAAAAAATTTTTTTTTTTTTTTTGCGGTACTGGGGATTGAACCCAGGGACATTCTACCTCCGAGCTACACCCTCAGTCCTATTTTTTATTCTTTATTTTGAAACAGGGTCTCACTAAGTTGCGGAGGGCCTCACTAAGTAGCTGAGGCTGGCCGTGAACCTGGATCCTCCGGTCTCAGACTCCCAAGTACTGGGATGACAAGCGTGTGCCACCATGCCCGGCTATAAGGTGAAATTTGAATTGGTGTTTAAGATGGCCGAGGGTGACTGAGAGCGGCCTTCTGGCCATATTATAGCCTGAAATTTAGAGAAGGGGCTTTGGGATGGAGTCCCATGGTATCCGTGAGGCTCCCGCAGTACTAGGCCAGAACCTAGGACTTCACGCACGCCACGGAGCTGCACCCCAGCCCGCATCCTTCACTCAGCCCTAGAGGTGGGATGTTGGGGTATAGCAGGGAAACAGGCACACTGGCTTCCTGCCGTCAACCAGATTACAGTCTATCTCACCAGATTACAGTCTATCTCTCTTAGATTTGTGTGTGTGTGTGTGTGTGGTACTAGGGATTCAACTGGGGGGGTGTTCTACCACTGAGCTACACCCCTAAACCTTTTAATTTTTATTTCTTGTGGTACTAGGGGTGGAACCTGGGGACCCTCTACCTCTGCGCTATATCCCCAGCCCTATTTTATTTTTTATTTGGAAACAGGGTCTTGCTAAATTGCGGGGGGCCTAAATTGCTGAGGCTGGCCTTGAACCTGCAATCCTCTTGTCTCAGCCTCTCAAGTACTGGGATTACAGGCATGCGCCACCACGCCCAGCTAAACCTTTTTGTTTTTATTTATTTTTGTGGCACTGGGGACTGAACCTAGGGGTGTTCTATCTCTGAGCTACACCCCCAGTCCTATTTTATTTTTTAAATTTTGAAACGGTCTCACTAAATTGCGGACGGTCTAAGTTGCTGGGGCTGGCCGCGATCCTGCGACCCTCCTGTCTCAGCCTCCCAAGTACCCGGATGACAGGCGTGCGCCACCGTGCCCCGCTGCCTTCGTACTTTGCACTTGGTACTTCGGCCTCTGCCTCCGGGCCCTCGGCTCTGCCGCGCATGCTCGCTGGGCCGGGCGGGTGGGCGGGGCATGGGAGCCCGCGCGGCCTTTCCCTGGGCCCGCGGGGCGGGGCCTGATCCTGACGTCATCATGCTGCGCCGCCCGCCGGGCGGGACCCGAGCGCAACCGCGCGGCCGGCGCACCAGGGCGGGCTGGTGGGGAAACGAAACTGAGGGAGGAGGCGGAGGCGCTGGCGGCGGCAGGTCCAGGCCCGGCGTCGTCGTTGGCGGCGGCCCGATCCCTCTCCGTCCCGCGGCTCGCCTCTCCCCTCGCGTGAGTGCCGGCGCGGGCTCAGCATCTCCGCGGCGCGCGGCCCCGCTCCTCCCACCCGGTCCCCGGCGGCCCCGGATCCGCGCTGCCGCCGGCGCCCGGCCCTGCGGCGCGCTCACACCCCGCGCGTCTACACAGGAAAAACCCGCCGGGGAGAGGGCAGCCCCTCGCCTCCTGTGGATAGGGCGGCAGCGAGGGACCCAGGCCGGAGACAGGACTGCCCGGGGAGGGGATTTGTTTTCGGTACTGGGGTTGAACCCTGGGCGTTCTGCCTTCGAGCTGCAACCCCTTGTTTTGAGGCAGGGTCTTGCTAAGTTGCAGAGGCTGGCCTCTAATCTGCGATCCTCCTGTTTCAGCCTCCCAAAGACTAGGATTCCAGGCGTGCACCACCACGCCCGGCTTTAGGGAGGGGATTTGAACCCTTGTGGTGGGGAAGCACCAGCTGGAACCAGACCTCTTGCTTCCGTTTGGCATGTGTAGGTCCCTTGAACTGGGCGCTAGTTAGCTCTATGGCCATCCCCTTCCGGGCCTGGGCTTTTCCACTGGAAAGAGAGCGAGTTGGGTTAGATGACTCGGAAGGCCCGACTCGAATGTGATGTGGTCTGAGGAGGAGCATCAGCCTCTGCTGCCCTGCACCCAGCTGTTTCCTCTCAGTCCACGTTGAGTTTCCTTCGCATCCTTTCAGTCTTCCCCCAGAAGGGCTTAAGAACCAGAGGAGCCTCTTCTCTTTTGCTGTGGCTACAAGCAGGCTCTCTGGGGGGCTTTCCTGTAGCACACCTTATGGTCCTTTTGGGGGATCTAAGACTATGGTTTAAAGTGCAATGTGGCTCAGTCTGGTTTTGCTTTCTGTTTACTCCGTCTGCAGTTCTTTCTTGGTCCCAAGGATAGGCTCTGCCTCTGCCAGTTAAAAGGCTTCCTCCTCAGGAAGAATGTGATTGTGTGTTGGACTGACTGCCCCCCTCCCTGAGCTGGAGAGAAGGGTCACATGGGATCCCCAGTTTTGTGAGGCTGCCCGGTGAGATTGCAGAGATCAGTGGCACCTTTGGGTTTCTTTCTTCTTCTTTTTTTTTTTTTTTTGGCGGTACTGGGGATTGAATCCAGGGGCATTCTACCTCCGAACTACACCCCAGCCTTATTTTTTATTCTTTTATTTTGAAACAGGATCTCACTAAGTAGCTGAGGCTGGCCGCGAACCCGGATCCTCGGGTCTCAGCCTCCCAAGTACTGGGATTACAAGCATGCGCCACCACACCCGGCTCTCTCTTTGCTTTCTTGATGTGGCCACTGTGACCCATATTCTAAACCCACTCTTTGTGTGTATGTGGTACAGGAGATTGAACCCAGGGGCATTCTACTTCTGAGTTACACCCCCCGCCCTTTTTATTTTTTGGTTTTGAAACAGGTTCTCACTAGGTTGCTGAGGCTGGCCTCGAACCTGCGATCCTCCTGTCTCAATCTCCCAAGTACTAAGATTACAGTCATGTGCCACCACACCTGGCCTAAACCAACTCTTGTATTCCTGCATCACCTAAGGATTGCAGCCCAGCTGGTCACCCGCCCTGTTTGCCCGTTTTGAGTTCCCTACAGCCAGTCAGCTGTTTGTAAACACACTGTATTCACTACTTTTCTTGAAGATTCCAGGGTCCCTTAGTCATGTCATTATATCCCTTTTTTCCTCATGCTTATCTCTCATGCACCTGCCCATGTACACAGGTGATAGTGATGGGGTGCTTGCCTGTCTCCATTCTTTTTTGTGGAGGTGGGTTCCTATTCTTAAAATAATTGCTTTTGGCCTGGAAAAAAATTATTATTTCTACGTGGGAGGCTGAGACAGGAGGATCACTGGTTTGAGACCAAACCCAGGAACTTAAGAGACACTCTCAGCAACCTGGTGAGACTCTATTTCAAAAACAAAAGGGGCTGGGAATGTAGCTTGGTGGTAGAGTGTTCCTGGGCTCAGTCCCTGGTACCAAGAAAAAAAATACTGTTTTTGTACCTCAGTCCAATGCTATATCTCCCTCCAGTCCCAGTATCTTTCCCACTCTTCTGTTTCCTCAGTCCTAAGTCAACTATTGCTTCTGTTCCTTACTTTGGTCAAAAACTTTCCCAGCTCTTCTACATTTTCGAACATGAAATAAACCAAAGTCCAGTGTTTGTATCATGTTATGTAAATTCTTAATTGTTCTGGTAAAATAATAGTGATAGAAAAATCATTCTGGGATAGCCTCTTCATCTTGGAAATATTGGTCGATATTTAATAGGTTTCAAAATTCGTTTCCAGTGTACATTGTCATGGATGGCCGGTGTCCGTCTCATCAGAAGTATAGAATAACAGCCGGGTGTGGTGGCACATGCCTATAATCCCAGTACTTGGGAGACTGAGACAGGAGGATCGCAGGTTCTTGGCTAGCCTCAGCAACTTAGTGAGACCCTGTTTCCAAATAAAAAATAAAATAGGGCTGTGGGTGTAGCTCAGTGGTAGAACATCCCTGGGGTCAATCCTCAGTACCCCCCCCAAAAAAAAAAGTATAGAGTAACAGGTACCCAACGCCTTTCTCCCCGTGTCTTGTGGAGTTGATTCAAGGCTCTGATATCTGACACCCATGGTCCAGGGACCTCTGGGTCTGTAGCACCACATTGTCTGGTTAAAGTAGCAGCTCGTGTTGAAGGCCAGAGCTCGGCCAGCTAGCATCCTTCCTAGACTGCATTCTGAGGAGGAAGCTGTTCTCGTGCTGGCGCAGGCTGACGCTGGCAGTTGCCAGAGCTCATCCCATTGGTGATTTATACTGTGCGGTCCTTGCCCTGATCCCAGTGGCTCTAACCCAAGGGCAGCTGACTCTCTGTATTTATGGTTGCAGTAACAATGAAGAGAACTGCCCCAGAATGCACTGCCCCCATCAAGAAACAGAAAAAAAGAGTTGCAGAGCTTGCCCTGAACCTCAGCTCCACATCAGACGATGAACCTCCCTCTATCAATCACACAGCAAAAGGTATGCCTGCCCACGTGGTCCGAGCCATCTGGTTATTTGAATCTCTTTGCGTGGATTGAGCAGAATACTCTCAATGCTGCCCCTTGGGGAAAACTAGGCAAATTCTACAGAAAAATGTTGGCTATAGACTCTCCTCCATTCCGCCATTCTCCTATTAAGAGTGGGGAAACTTGTTTTAAATTAAAGAAAGGAGCTACGCATGGTGGCGCATGCCAGTAATCCCAGTACTTGGGAGGCTGAGATGGGAGGATGGCAGATTCGAGGACAGCCTGAGCAACTTAGATCCTGTTTCAAAATAAAAAAATAAAAAGGGGTTGGGGGTGTAGCTTAGAGGTAGCATGCCCCTGGGTTCAGTCCCCAGTACCACAAAAATAAATAAATAAATAAATAAATAAATAATAAAAACGTGACACTTTTCCGGCAGTGGCACAGTCCTGTGCTGGCTCTTCCGCGGTGGTGCTCCTGCTTCCTTGCGCCAGTGAGGAGCAGGGAGCATTGTGTGCGCTGTGTCTAGCCGGATTAATGGCCCCAGGGCTCTTTTGTAATGGTGGGCTCTGCATAGCTGCCTGGCCTAATCCTCAGGTTTCTGCAGAGCAATTTTCTCAGCTCTTGCAGCTCTGGTCAGAACCCCAGCTGGGGGGAGGGGCACACACACATCAGTATGTTTGCTCTTTACACTAAACTCAAAGACTCTCCTTGGCCTGGTTGAAAGGAGCATTCTGCTTTGTCTGTGTTTAGGGTATGGACAGTCACAATTTCCACAGATACTTTCTGAGAAATCGTAACGTGTCTAGAGCCTGCTTCAGATACCAAGCAATTAAACCATGTGTTGTGGTGCACGCCTGTCTGTAATCCCAGCACTGGGAGGCTGAGACAGGAGGATCATAGGTTCATGGCCATCCTCAGGACCTTAGTGAGGCCCTCAGCAACTTAGACCCTGTTTCAAATAAAAAATTAAAAAATAGCCGGGCGTGGTGGCGCATGCTTGTAATCCCAGTACTTTGGGAGGCGGAGACCAGAGGATCCGGTTCGCGGCCAGCCTCAGCTCGTGCGTGCGCGCGTGCGCGCGCGCTCTCTCTCTCCCTGCCCTCCTCTCTCTCTTTCTCTCTCTCTCTCTCTCTCTCTCTCTCTCTCTCCCCCCCTCTCTACTTAGTGAGGCCCTCCGCAACTTCGTGAGACCCGGTTTCAAAATAAAGTATAAAAAAATAGGGCCGGGGGTGTAGCGCGGAGGTAGAATGCCCCTGCGTTCAATCCCCGGTACCGCAAAAAAAAAAAAATTAAAAAATAGGGCAAAGGATGTAGCTCGGAGATAGAACACCCCTCGGTTCAAGCTGCAGTACCACAAACAAAGCAAAACCAGCCATTAGAAGTAGCTTCGTCTGCACTAGCTTCTGCTTGGCAGCCATACTCGTTTCCTAAGGCCTCTAACACATTACCACATGCTGGCTGGCTTAAAACAGCGGCAGTTCATTCTCCCACGGTTCTGGAAGCTAGATGTCAAGGTGTCAGCGGGGCCACTCCCTTCCTCTGCAGACTCTTGGGAAGACCCACTTCACCTCTTGTGGCCTCTGTGACAGCTGGTGGTCCTTGGTGTTTCTCAGCGTAGGGGGCAACACCACGCCAGCCTCTGCCGCTGCCTGCCATGTACAAATTTACCTCCTCTCTCTCTCTCTCTCTTTTTTTTTTTGTGGTACTGGGAATTGAACCCAAGGGTGCTCTATCACTGAGCTACACCCCTAGCCCTTTTACTTTTTATTTTATTTTTTTGTGTGGCACTGGGGGTTGAACCCAGGGACATTCTACGTCGGAGCTACAGCCCAACCCTATTTTATTTCCTATTTGGAAACGGGGTCTCACTCAGTTGATGAGAGTCTCACTACTTGCTGAGACTGTCCTCGAACCTGCCATCCTCCTGTCTCAGCCTCCCAAGTACTGGGATTATAAGTGTGCGCCACCATGCCTGGCTTTACTTTTTATTTTGAGACAGGGTCGCTAAGTTGCCCAGGCTGGCCTCAAACTTGGGTTCCTCCTGCCTCAGCCTCCTGAGTTTCTTGGATCACAGGTGTGGTCCACCACACAGGCACATTTCCCTCTTCTAATGATTAGACGTTGGGTTAGGCCCCACCCTAATCCAGCGTTATTTGTTTTTTATTTGATTACATCTGCAAAGACCCTGTTTTCAAGTCAGGTCACTGCACAGGCTGCGGATTGTTTTGGGGGGAGGACCTTGTTCGGCCCAGTGCACCAGCGAGCTCACACTTCTCATCTTTGATCGGCTTGCTGAGGTGAAGCTTGGTGACAGGGCAGTGACTGGAGGGCGTGGCGCTGTCTTCGAGGGAGGGAGGAGTGGTGCATGCTGGTAGATGCGCTGCAGGGCAGCCGCTCAGCACTGTTCCTGAGGGCTGGCCCAGGCGGTGGAGCCGGAGGTGCTGTGTGCACCTGTATGGAGTGCCAGCTGCCTGGGGGCGCGAGCTCAGGACAGCAGCCTGGCAATGCAGCCGGGGCCTGTCACAAAGAAGCAAGGGCATGGTGCTTCCGGGTAGGAGGACGTGTGTGCAGCTGAGTCCTGCGTGGCGGGCTGTGTTTTTAGGGACTGTTGAGGGTTTCTTCCCACCGGGGCTGCAGCAGCTTGGTGAGGGCAGTCTCCTGAGGTGGCATGCGGTCCTGGAGAGAAGTGTCTGGGGAGTAAGTGACGCTCGGGCGGTGGAGGAATCTAGCCCTCCGTGGATCTGGGGGACATTTGCTGTCAAGTAACGTCTCTCAAGTAAGGAGAGGACAACTCCCAGGTAAAGGAACGTAAGTGTATACGGTTAAGGTTGTTCCTTTACGGAAACCAGTCTGATTTGAATTGCAAGCTTTTGAAAAATGTGACTGTGAATTCAGATTACCCACACACGTACTCCCTTTCATTTTACCATAGCTTTAACCTTTTCTGGGATTGGGACCACACAACTCAGTGAGGACCGACTGGCTCGGGGTGGCCGGTCCGGGCACGTGTCTGACAGGAGGCCAGTGGTGTCTTCCACTGGCAGAAAGGAGGCGGGAGGTGGACTTGGTGAGGAAGGGGCAGCTCCACGTGCCACAGAGGGCTCGAGTTAGCCGGTCTGCGCCGCCGGCTGGCGGGGCAGTGTGTCTTTCATTTCCCGAGGTGTTTTGTATTGGCCCGTCTGTGTCAGCTCCTTGGGGTCCCCGGACTCTGCGAGCTCTCTGGCTGTGCGGCTTTCTTATCTGGGTCACCGTGTTGACCGGTGTCTCCAGCCTCTTCTGCCTGCACATGCCATTCACGTAGACGTTGGAAAGCGCTCCCCAAGGAGGACAATTAGAAAAACAAAAACAAGTACTTTGCATTTGTGTGGAAGGAGCCGGTTTCTCCTTCCTCTTGTAGATCAGTGTGGTCATTAATCATTAATGATGGGTAGGTCTGTTTAGTTTAATCAGTTTGTTTGGTTTTCATTATTCGCAAGGTAGCTCTGTTGCCAGCTCAGTGACTTGACATTGGCTAAAGAAAAGGAGGGATGCTGTCAGGGGCAGCATGGCGTCGTATTCTTTTGAGGATTCCAAGGGGAGTTTGGAGGCATTTTCAAGTGTAAATAAACTCTTGGAAACTGGCTGTCCGCTAACCTTTTGAAGTAAGGAGAGGCAGATGAGGCCATCTTGTTCTTTTTGTTTGTTTCTCACAGGGAAGCTGGTAGACCCTAAGAAATTGTCTTAGGTGGTCTGGTGCGCGGGCCTCCAGTTGGGCTCCTGCCGCACGCACGGCTCGGGACTTGTCTGCTCCTCCCAGCGCCGCGTCCACAGTGCTCCCTCCGCCAGGCGTAATTCTCCCCTAAGTAGGCTGTTTGCTCTGGAGCACCATCGCTTTCCTGTCAGCCAGGATGCATGACCTTAATCAAACGCTTCCTTTATCGGTATCTGTTTCAGTTGCTCTAACGAGTTACCATTTGTCTGGCACGAAGGAGAAATTGAGTCTTTAAACAGGAATGGGTGTATTCTTCGGCAATTGTTAGGCAGGATGTGATGTTTATTAAAATTCATAGTTTATTCTTCTGTGCCTGTGTGCTGCTCACCTTGGCTATTCGTGGTTGGAGCTGCTTCTCTTTCTGTGTTACTAATTTTTTTTTTTTTTATGTACTGGGGATTGAACCAGGGGGATTCTACCTCCGAGCTACATCCCCAGCCCTTTTTATTATTTTATTTTGAAACAGGGTCTCACTAAGTTGCTGAGGGTCTCACTAATTTGCCGAGGCTGGTCTTGAACCTATGAGCTTCCTGTCTCAGCCTCCCAAGTACTGGGGTTACAGGCGTGCGCCACTGTGGCCAGCGTCACTATCATTTTGTGTGTGTGTGTGTGTGTGTGTTACTGGGGATTCAGCCCTGGGGCATTCTCTCTCCGGGCTACATACACCCCTAGCCCTTTTTATTTTTTTGTTTGGAAATAGTCTTGCTAGGTTGCTGAGAGTTTCACTGAGTTGCCGAGGCTGGTCTCAAACCTACAATCCTCCTGTCTCAGCCTCCCAAGTCCTGGAATGACAGGCATGTGCCACCACGCCTGGCTCATCACTGTCATTTTTAATTGTGGTGTGTTTGCCCTGTTACTCTGTTATCATGTGAACAGCTGTGCCGACAGCTGGGAAACCTCTGGTTCCCCTCAAAGTGAACCTTTCTTCTTTAAAATGACTTAATAGCCGGGCGTGGTAGCGCACGCTTGTAATCCCAGTACTTGGGGAGGCTGAGACCAGAGGATCCGGGTTCACAGCCAGCCTCAGCTATTTAGTGAGTCCCCTCCGCAACTTAGACCCTGTTTCAAAATAAAGAATAAAAAAATAGGGCTGGGGGTGTGGCTCAGAGGTAGAATGCCCCTGGGTTCAATCCCTGGTACTGCAAAAAAAAAAAAACAAAAACAAAATAAAATGACTTAATAACGATTTTTATCAGGTAGAGAAGAAATCTTAAATGAAAACCCTAAATAATGTTTTGGGCCCTCTGGTAGGTTTAGAAGGGGAACTCCTGGGGAGGTAAATGGGAATGTCGCCCAGCTTTGGCAAGTTCTTAATGAAACTAATGATTTTAATAGACTGACCTTATTACTCCTGTTGATTTACGTCCTCATTACAAACTTGTCTGCTCGGTGTCTCAGGCAGCGATGCTCCTCCTCGGTTCCTGCTGCAGCCACGTCACTCCTCCTTTCTGTCTGAAGAGCCTGTCCCCAACGCCCGGGCAGAACTGAGTGGCTGTGGCCATCTGTGGACATTAGGGCTCATCTGCAGAACTTTCTCTTAAATCATGACAAGCCAGGAATTGGCTCTGTATGTCTCATGCATGAAAGAGAAATGATGTTTGTTTGCTCTTCCACCGGCACACTGCTGCACTTCTTTTTGTACTGGGGTTGAACCCAGGGGCATTCTACCTGGAGCTACACCCCAGCTCTGTTTCATTATTTTTTTGTTTTGAAACAGTCTTGCTAGGTTGCTGAGAGTCTCATTGCATTGCTGATCCCAAGTACTGGGATTCCAGGTGCGCACCACCGTGCCGGGCTTCCAGCACACTTCTCGATCTCTCAGAGAATTACCTAGTAGGGATATTGTAACTCCTGTCACCCTCGCTCTCAGAACCTGGAAGGACAGTGTTCAGTCCCAGCACCTTGGGGGGGGAAGGCAGTAGAAAGGTGTTGGGCCAGCGTCGGCTGCTGACTTCCCACTGGAGTCTCCGCCGCTCTGCCTGTGTGCCTCCTTCCAAGTGTGGTTCTGCTGTCTTCACCCAAAGGTGTTTCAGAGATAAAAGGCACCGAGCTCTCTGAGGTCCAAAGGTGGCGGGAACCCTGGGTGCCCGGGAGTGGGATTCATTCTCTTCCATTGCTCGCCGTTGGATCCTCAGGCATTCTAAACAACCTGGCGACTTTCCCAAAGCTGGACCAAGGTACATTCTCCTTCGAGAGGGACTGGTGTTTTATCTAACCTTTCATAGGTAGACCTATGAATGTGCAGTGGAAAGACTGACCGCTCATGTAACACTGTGGCTTCTGAGCAGGCAGCACCCTGGGCCCCGCTGCCCTGAAGGAGCCTCAGGGCTGCGCGTAGGGGCCGCCCACGGTCCTGTGCAGGTCCCTGTTCTCAGCGGAGCAGGCTGAGCCTGCACCCTTGGCAGCACAGCTCTTGAGCGCGTGGGTGCCGGGTTGCAGAGCACAGCGCCCCCGCGTGGGAGGGAGGGACGAGTGGCCGAGGGGTGGCCTTGCCCTCCAGGTCTGCTGCTCAGTTTCTCTGGAAGGGAACCACTCTTCCCAAGGCCTGGGGTGGCAGTTCTTTATAGCTTCCTTTTTTACCCTGATTTTCAAACGAATATATTCCTGTTTTTCACAAATGCAGAAAAGTGCAAAACAGAAAATAAATATCACCTCACCTCTCAGTTTCCATGGTTACTCATTGTTAATGTTCTAGGTCTTTCCGTCAGAATGGCACTCGACGTGCTGCCTTGTTCCATGGGAGCAAGACAGATCCTTATAAGAGAACTGAGCGGCTCCCTTCACAGACAGAGCGGATCGTGTGCCCCGCACGGGGGCATTCGCAGCCAAATTTCCTTCTTTCCAACCGATGAGAAGCCTTGGTTTTTTTTTTTTTTTTTTTTTGAGCAGGAGATTGAACCCAGGGGCGTTCCACCTCTGAGTTACACCCCTAGCCCTATTTTATTTTATTTCATTTTTTTTTTTTTTTGTGGTACCGGGGATTGAACCCAGGGGTGTTCTATCTCCGCGCTAAACCTCCGGCCCTATTTTTTATACTTTATTTTGAAACCAGGTCTCACGAAGTTGCGGAGGGCCTCACTAAGTAGAGAGAGAGAGACAGAGAGAGAGAGAAACAGGGAGAGAGAGAGAGAGAGAGCTGAGGCTGGCCGCGAACCCGGATCCTCCGGTCTCCACCTCCCAAAGTACTGGGATTACAAGCGTGTGCCACCAAGCCCGGCTTTTTTATTTTATTTTTGAAACAGGGTCTCACTAAGTTGCTGAGACTGACCTTATTATTTTGATTTTTTTCCATACATATTCACCTGCCTTTTCTTTCATTTGCAAACGCTATATTCTTTATTTAGAAAATGCATATTTCTCTTATCTGTTAGATGTCAAATTCTCTGACAGTCGTTACTTTTGCATAGTAGTCCATTGTTGAGCATGGATCTGTTATAGAACAGTCCTGAACAAAGGTAGCTGTCTGACCGTTTCCGCGGCAGCAGCATTCCGGCTCTGACCTATCCTGTTTCAACCAGGTGGGGTGGAGTGGGCTAAATCCTGGCTCTACTGTTAGGATGTGGATCTTCCACCCTCATGCTGAGACTGTGGAGGCCTGAGCCTCTTGTACTGCTTGGTGAGAGAATGCTCCGCACGTCCTCAGGGGAGGCCACACCCATCTGGTGGATCTTGAATCCACTCGGTAAGCGTTTCGTTCATTTCTGTTGGGTGGAAAGCCTCAGTCCAGGTGTTGGGGACACAGAGTTGACTGTGACAACGTTCCTGCTGTCTAGAACCCTGTCTAGCGAGGTGGCCTGTGGCAGATGATAACTGGCTCTGAGGTGACGTGTCCAGTGTTCTGGTTGAGGATGCCGCCACGGTGGGGCACAGTGGAAGGAGAAATGTTCAGGCATGGGGAGGAGGGCTTTCTTCCCGAACTCAGCCCTTAGCAAGTTTGTGTGCTCGCAGGGAAGCAGATGGATCGGTGCAACAGGCCTTATTATTTTTTTGGTACTGGAGGTTGAACCCAGAGGCATTCTACCTCCGAGCTACAGCCCAGCCCTCTTTTCTTTTTTATTTTGAAACAGGGTCTCACTAAGTTGCTGAGGTAGCTCTCTAAGTTGCTGAGGCTAGCTGTGAACCTGCGATCCTCCTGTCTCAGCCTCCCAAGTACTGGGACTACAGGTGTGCGCCGCCACGCCCGGCACAGATAGGCTTTAGAATTATGTTGTAGTCCTTGGGCCGGGCATGGTGGCGCACGCTTGTAATCCCTGTACTTTGGGAGGTGGAGACTGGAGGATCTGGGTTCGCGACCAGCCTCAGCTCTCTCACTCTCTCTCTCCCTCTCTCTCTCTTTCTCTCTCTCTCTGTCTGTCTCTCTCTCCTTAGTGAGGCCCTCTGCAACTTCGTGAGACCCGGTTTCAAAATAAAGTATAAAAAATAGGGCCGGGGGCGTAGCCCGGTGCCGCAAAAAAAAAAAAAAGAATTATGTTGTAGTCCTTGAAGTTCTAAGTACCTGAATAGTGCCCCCCGTGGTTCTGGGAGGAGTTGCTTCACATGCTGCCTGTGGCTCCTTTCCTCCACACCCCCACAGGCAGCCAAGCTCTGACCTCGCTCTTCTCTCAGCGACGCCCCTTCTTCCTCCAAGGAATTGCTCCACAATGCTAAGTCAGTTTTTATGTTGTTTTAATGTAATGTTTATTTTAATGTATTTGTATGGTACATAATTCAAAAGTGTGAAAGGATCCGTGTAATTCTTGGTGAAAGGAAGTTGGGAATCAAGTTTTGTTTCTTTCACTTTCCGCTCTGTCCCGATGTCCCAGCCCTGCGAGCTTGGAGAGTCACTCGTGTTGGTCTTGTGTATCTTTCCTTCCAAAGCTCCATGGCAGTGTGCTTATGAGAAGTCAGTGCGTACAGGTCGTGGTGTGCACAGGTCTTGGTGCGCAAGGTCAGGGCGCATGCGCAGGGCACAGTCTTCCTCTGCTGTTGTTTTTCTGACACCGTGCGCTGGGGATCTGTGTCCACGCATCAGCAGGTGTCCTTGGGCTTTCTTGGTTCTTAGCACTCTTAATTTTGCCCTTTTTTTTAACCATGTTTCTAGATCAAAAGAAATACCTAACAGTTCAATTTATTAAGTATTATTGAAATCTAAGTATAAGCCTGACATAGGGGCAGACACCTGTAATCCTGGTACTTGGGAGGCTGAGACAGGAGGATTGCAGGCCCAAGACCAGCCTCAGCAACTTTACAAGATCCTGTTTCAAAATAAAAAATAAAAAGGGCTGTGGGTACAGCTCAGTGGGAGAGTGCGCCTGGTTTCTATCCCCAGTGTGGCAATAAGTAAACAAATAAAATAGGTTTGAGGATTTAGCTTGGAGGTAGAACTCCCCTGGGTTCCATCCCCAGTACTCAGCACCACACCAAAAAACAAAAAGTTTTCCTCTGTGTGTGTGTGTGTGGGGGGGTACTGGGGATTGAACCCAGGGGCTTTCTACGTCTGAGCTACACTCCCAGCCCTATTTTATTTTTATTTTGAAACAGGGTCTCACTAAGTTGCAGAGGGTCTCGCTAAGCTGCTGAGGCTGTCTTGAACCTGCGATTCTCCTGTCTCAGCCTCCCAAGTACTGGGATTACAGGTGTACAACACCAAACCCAGCTAATAACAAGCTTTTATATCCTAACAACTAATGAGTATTTAAAAAAATAATGCACATAAATTGAAAACAATTTTATCTTTAAATAACTGCAGCTCTTTATTAGTGAGATGTGCGCGCTGTTGATCACGTATAGCAGCTCCAGCCATAGAATCTGACTGGACACCACTCCCGTTTCCTGTTCTGCCTTTTCCTGCTTGGTGATTTATATTTTCAGTGAGAATATGTAGAAATCGATGCCCACATTTTTGAGGTTCAATCTAATTCCACATTCAGGTGGGTTTGAGGAACTCCCTGAATAAAATGATACTAAGTTGAAGTAGCTTTCAAGTTGCTAGAGCCCCAGATGTACCGAAAGGGGAAAGAGCTGGTCACAGTGAACAGCGGTACCGAGACTCGTCCTGCTCTGACTGCGGGGTGGGGCGCCCGCAGCTTCCTGCCCTCGTGGAGGTGGGTCTTATTTGTAGCTCTTTGATAAAGTTGTTCACAGTGGAGGTCCAGCTCAGTGAAGGTGGTGGTCCAGCTCAGTGAAGGTGGAGGTCCAGCTCAGTGAGGGGGAGGTCCAGCTCAG